>BRDA01069091.1:28930-56661 GCA_036984385.1 Crenuchus spilurus
GTGTGTGTGTGTGTGTGTGTGTGTGTGTGTGTGTGTGTGTGTGTGTGTGTGTGTGTGTGTGAAGAACGCTGATGAGATATGAAATAACCAGTAGCCAATTGAATAAGCTCCCTTTTGGGTTTATATATTGAAAATCAGACTCTAAAGGAGTCAGTGCCTCACCAACCATGAACCTCACCGCACGTCACTGGATTAAATGCAGATCTGCTACTACCACCCCGTGAAACACTCATATTGCAGACATTACACCTCGCTGTTGGACTCGTATCGTTTTCTAATTTGAAGTAATTCCACACAGCAGACATTATAAACACGTTCTGATACAAGCTCTGCTCTCGTTTTACGACTCCTGTGTTTACGACAAAGATCGGGCTTAGGTTTGTGTTCAGAAAAGCCGATACTGATCAGTTAAAAAATGCCGTGATCGGCATGATTCCGATCTTTGAGATTGTCATGGAAAATCCTGGGTGATCCCAAACTTTTGAGTGATAGTGTACACCTCATTCATGTGAAATAAATCTTCGTTTAGCCAACAACCTTACTTTGAATAGTCTGAAGTAAATATAATTTAAGGTAATTATTCAAATGGCTGCTAAATGACAGATTGTCTGACAGATTATTCCATAAAATGTTCAAACATTTAGTAATGTTTAATCATTATTTATCACTCTTACTGGTTAAAAGTTTAACCATATATTGTTTTAAATTGTCTAGGTTTGGTCTCAATAGATGAAAAAGGATATTTGTATGTAAACACACACACAATTTGGAACACCCCCCCCCCCTTTAAATGCTTTATATATGCCCACCTTGTCTTTAACTTATTTAAATTTATTGGATGTACAGACCCAATGACCCCAGGATACAGTGGGCTTGTTTACCATGGCTGGTCTTCTGGATATCCCTCCTCTTATTGTATAGTTTGTGTTTACCACAAAGCTAAAGTAATGCAATAGCAGAAGGGTTTCAAAGAGCATGTCATATCAGATAACCAATGGAGCTCTGACAACAAGTTTGCCAGATAAATAACACATTTGTTTGCTTGCTGCTTTTACAGTTGGCTTATGTAGTATGAGTGACCATAATTACTTGATAACTCAATGTTTGTTTGAAGTTATGTTTCTTTGTTTCATTTTTTATATCCTGTAGTTGTCAAATTATCCTTCATGTTATGCTTTCAGGCCACTGTTGCAGATTATGCTGATTTTACAGTTGGCATATGTATTATAAATGGCCAACACTCTAGGAAGAATTACACCAGACATTCATGCTTGGAACAGAAAAATGTGTAAACATGATGCAGCAACTCCATAAGCAGAAGGTACCATGTACAAAAAAATGTAAACGTTTTTAAAGTGGAGGACTGAAAAAACTGCTGCCAATTTAGACTGATTTAAACATTGTTACATGTTAAATCCTGATTATGTAAGACTGTAATGGTTTCAGCTACCGTTTACCCTCTTATCCCGTGACTCGTTCCAAATTCCTGCCAGTCTTTGGATAGTAAATCACACTGAGCCTCAGTAAACATGACTTACGGCAGCATTATTTCACATTAATGCTTTCGATAACTTGGCCCACAATTTTTAATTAAGCAGCCGTTCTCCAGAACCAACACAGTGGGCAACATATGAGACCACAAGCCAAAGGCCAGGAGGTGGGCTGGCACGTAACCTTTGTCCATTGATTCTAGATGATCCCTTTGTATCCCTGTGGATTTCACGCTGAATTGAGGCCCTGCTATAAATCCGGAATGGAAATCTATGAGTGCACACAATGGCCTCCTGACAGCGGAATTTCACCACCGGAGCTGGGAACGTTGTTATTGTTGTTATTGGCGCATGTATTCTGGAATGGCTGGTATTGAATGGTCAAAGAGTGTGGTATGTATTTCACAAAGGAAGGTATGTATTTCACAGGCTCAAAGTGGACTTAAAGCCATAGGCTTAGAGAAGACTTATAGCTATTTCAGCCACTTACAGCTTCGACTGTGGTGGCTTGGACAAATGTTAAATCAGAGGAAGCGGCTTCCGGCCAGTCAGTATAAAAGCATGTATGGATGTTAATATGAAAGTTATACACATGAAATAAGAGAAGACGGAAAAAGAGAAACGCAGGGAGGTAGATGAAATGAAACGGACAGTAAAAGTGTTCCTAATTACTGTGGCGAATGGTCTTTAATTTTTTCCCATCGGTTTTAATCATTTCCAAAGTAGATCCCATCAAACTGTTTGCAGCCCTTGTCAAGATTTACCCACATCTCTTGGTCCTTGTGTCAGCAGTTAATTAGCGGTTAATATAGAGTCTGCCCGACGACAGATTAATGGACATGAAACGAACAGCCAAAGGAGATGTCTAATTTAGTATCAATGAGCTCAGCTACCCATCCTGGATACCCCCCTCCCACCCAATGCTCTCTCTCCTCATAATTCTTCAGGCTGCCCCTTCCCCTATTGACCCTTCTGTGCTTCTCCTACTTCCACAGCATTCCTAAAGACCTGCTGCCACCATGAGGGCTGAGGAACCTTCATCAGGATCCTACAAGCCTACAGACTGGGCATGAATGTGGCTCAGGTCTGAACAATACGGACAAAATATGATATTCCAATTACATTGCTAGATGTGATTATATTATACTGTATGATACATTCAATCACATCTGGAAATCCTGGATTTGTTGATCCTTGTTTGTTGGTTCATGTGACTCTTTCGATTCAAGTGGTAGAGAACCTCTTTTGGGTCATCGTGCTCACTAATAGCAAAACTGGTTTGCATATTGTAGCTTTTGGTGATATCAATATTACAATAATGATGATCAAACCATATATTGTTCTATAAACGCAAGCAAAAAGTATCGTTTTGAAGAAATAATCATCGTCTTAAAGCTACTTCAATTTAAAAAGTAATCAAAGATGATTGTGTTCACAATAACAAATTAGAGATGATAATATGGTTAAAGAAAAAGTCACAGAAGGAAAGCAAACAATCTCACATGCTTGGAAGGATGCCAGAATAGAAGAGTAAAAAAGGAAAGTAAGTCTTTTAAAAGCATGACATTTAGCTAATATAGAAAGAGCTTGGAGGGCTATTCTCTCCAGCACAATGAAAAGCATGTATGCTGCAAGAGAAAAAATCATTTAGATCTTGCTCACTCTGGGATCCTAATGGAAGTCTTCCCTAATGTGAAACATGGTGCAGAATAAAGAATTACTTGATATCTACTGGCTTTAGTAACTTAGGAACTTTCAAGCCTGACCAAAATAGTTACAGGACTGTAGCTGGATCACACAGGGCAAATACTCACCTGCTGCACCAACAGCAGGCTCACAGGACCTGCCAACAGTTCCACTAAAATGTCACCATACTAATGCCCAACTATTATCTAGCTCATAAAGTCACGTTACAGATTTATAGGCATCTGACATACTCCTACCACTAAAGAATAATTGTTTTGTTAGTACTGAGCATCATTCTATTACCCAAGTCAATAGTCACCAGCTGCTCAGTTCTATTACATCAGTGGTATACTTACTTGGTGAACTTTGTAAACCTGCGTGAACAGCTATATGAAAGTCTATAAACTCACTGTCTACAACTTGTGGGAAACACTAAAACTGAGCTAAGAAGCAGCAACACTGTCTTACCTCACACTTTTGCCATAGAAGACTGGTACAGCAGCATTTCTAGTCCTCTGAAATAAAAGTGACCCTAAACTTTTGACTGGTAGTGTAATTTGAGTATACAATTCCAAAGACTCTGCAAGCTTCAGCAACATTAACAAGATGTTCTCTCACTTAACTCACACAGACATTAAAGCCATCACAGTCTCTCTGCTTAGTGATAGATGATAGTAGACATCGCCTCTTGGCCAACTTGTAGTTGACACCGCACCACTATCTCAGCTCGAGATCAAAACAGCTCCAGAAAACCCACACTCAACCACTACAAGCCATATTATAACAACATTATTACAACCATGCAACGCCAATACAAGTCACGCAAAAACAACAAAAACTAACCCGATGAGTATACACCAACCTGCCTTAAGTTTAAAAAGTCTATTCATGTCTTCTGAAATAGCAGAAATAACAAAGTTGATAAAAATGCGCTTCTTATGTGAAGCCTTGATGAACCATTTAAGGTGAAACAATGCAATTGAACTAGAAGTTAACTTCAGTTTCAAATGTGAAACAGTAAAAACACTGGATTGTCTGTATTTAACCCTCTTTTTGAATTTTTTGTTTTGTTTTTACAGTTCTGAGTTGTGCTGACCCAGCTTAGAAAACATATTCAAACACAAAGCCATTAACACACACATACAAGCTCTGTTCTGTACAGAAGATCACATGCATGGCACTCGGTCTTACAAATTCAAAATGGCGTAGCTGAGTTCTCAAGCTTTGTGGGTTGGTAGATCCCAAGTTTAGTTCCCTCCCTTTCTGCCTGTATAAAATGTCTCCTTTATGACTGAATTAAAGGGTTAATATGGTCAGGAAGTAGCTAAACAGTGTTTTCATTATCTGATTTCAAAATATCAACTGTGAATTGTCACATTAAGCTAATCTTAACCTCGCGCCTTAAGACTTAACCTGTAGGAACATTTAAATAATGTAAATAGGAACTGTGATCAAGCAAACATTTGAGCAGAAGTACACTTCATGCTTTATTGTTGCTATTATTAAGCAAGTGAATAAGCCCAGACTCTGATAGAAACAGTGCATCTAGCAATAAAAGTGCTTCCTTATATAGCCATAGAAATCAAAGAAGAACACACAAAGCTTCAGTCCCACATGCGGAATCCTTTTACTCCCAGTGTGGACATGCATGTCTCTGGGGGTGGAATTTAATGAGACAAAACCGGGCTCTGAATGAGATTTTCAGTCTAATAAAATTAAATGATAGTGACCAGTGTTAGTGGTAATCAGAATTGTTCACTCCTTAAAGTGGATGAGTATCAGTGTCCTTACAGCCCCTGCAGCTGTCTGTCAGTGAAGAGGAAATGTCTTAATACACTGTATGACATTCAAAGGATGAAGCTGCTTTCTTGCAGCCTTACTCCTCAAGACGTCACATGATACGGCAGGAAAAAAAGGCAAATGTTGACAGAGCAGCCAGGACATCTGACGCACAGGTCAAGTGTGATAAGTGAAATCAGCATATGCCGGAGGAAGATAATGACAAAAAAATGACAGAGGAACCCTTGAAACGATGGAGAAAAGAGAGAGGGAGAGTGACATGGAGGGCAGGCCTGCTGAGGGAGATTAATAGTGCAGCCAGATGGAATGGCGAGGGGGTGACCCACACGTGTACACACAGCACACAGGAAAGCTAATGGACGTAGCACATTCACATGCGTGGCGAAGCGCGGAGGACTGTGGTATACCATCCGACGGCCTTGTACCAATAAACAGGCAACAAGCTATACTAATCTGTTCTTTTCTTTTTGTTTGATGGAGCACTGTGCTGATTATGTTGATGAGGGATGAATGAATAATGATCTTTGCTGCTTTGAAAGAAAGAGCTTAAGTCTGTCATAACACAGTTTACAGGGGGTGTGGTCTTCATCAGTCATAATCACACATACCATTTTGTTGATTAAGGAATACAAGATAAACACACTGTTGCTGCGGAGAATTCAGGGGGTGTTACAATTTGTGGGAAATGCCTGGTGAAGACAAAACAGTCTCGTTTAAGACAAACAGGTTCTTATATGAATATTGGCCTGGATAGATCATTACAATCTAGAACCTTTACAAGCATGTGTGATAGTGTACCACTTACACAAAAATCACCAGCCTTGTGAACAAGAGGTCCATAATTTGATCGCCTGAACCATCAGGATCTGATTGAAGTGTCCTTGAGCAAGGCACCTAACCTAAAACTGCTCCCCGGAGGACATTGATTGGGCTGACCACCGCTACAGGCAAGTGTGTTCAATCCCTCTAGATCACTAGTGTGTGTGTGTGTGTGTGTGTGTGTGTGTGTGTGTTTAACTTTATAGACGAGTTAAATGCAGAGGTTAAACTCCTCTGTGTGCAAGCACATTGGTCAATGAGTCACTTTCACTTAAAAATAATAGTTCCTACATGGTTCCTGCCTTGGATGTACAATTCAAAGAGGTCTAGAACATCTGCATTATGTGAAAAATATATCCTTTATGCTAGCACATCGAATTAAAAATGATTCTTCATACAAACCACTGCAAGATTTTTCATACAACCAGAAGTGGTTCTCGAGACATCGCTCCAAACTATTTTTTTTACTTATTTCCTCTATAATGATTCAAAAGTTTAACCCCGCTTAAATGTTTTGTTGATTTTGTTCCTGTTGTCGAGCAACATCAAACGTGCCATAACTTTTGCATATTACCTTCAAAGAACCTTTTCTTCCACCTTTATGTTTAAGAAGCTACGCATCAAAATGCAAACTACCACATCACCACCACATCCACTGCAAGAGAAACACTAGCACAGTACATGGCTTTGTCTCCTCGGTAGAGATAGTGCAGTATCTGTAGCTGCAGTGTGTACACTCCAAGATTGGCAGAGGCAGAGGCGCTGATTTGGTGAAGCGCAACTCTCTTCCTCTCTTCTTCTCAGAGCGCAGCGACCTCCGCCTCACCTCCCCAGTCACCAGAGCCGAGCGGCCCATCACGCCTGTGTCAATATGGCAATTTGTTTTTCTATTGCCTCCCTTATCAAGGTTAAACGGAATAAATCAATCATCCTCCATGGGGCAAAAGGGAGACGGAGAAAGGAGGGGCGGCTGTGGAACTTCCTGTCAAAAACTAAGGGTTATAAATAATACGCCAGCAGAAACCAAACCCTGCCATCGTGAATTTGTGACAAAAAAGGCAATTAACCGGCACAGGAAACCTGAAACAAATGTCTTTTGAAAGACCTTCTGCCAAAAGTAAAAGGAGGGGACACACAGCCTCATTTCGACTGTCTCCACGTTTAAATTACATGCTTCTGGCCCCTGACGGGTATATATTAATATTTTATGTTGATACATTGCCAGTGAGCTGCACTTTTCATTCATTTTGTTCTTAGGATGATTTGCAAATAACAAAAGGCCATTTCTGTATTTTACACTCTGCCACTGCTTTCTATTCATCTCTTCATTCAGATGTAAGTTTCATAAGCTTCACCAAATGTAGTCCAAATTTTGACAATGCTGCATTTCTTTTTGGGGTAACATGCATTCGTTAAAGGCCTAAGAAGGATCCAAGGATCCACTGTTTGGCTACAGCGTGGCTTATAACTTGTAAAGTTATTCTACAGCTTTGATCCATCTGATCTCCAGTTGGGGATTATTTTGGTTATATATGGATATAGGATTTTGGTTTCTTTTTCTGGGGTGAGGAAGGCAGGCATTACTCCAATATGCAAGGTCATGGTCAACAGCACAAGATAAAAAGGACCAAGAATAAATAGGAGTCAACTTTTTTCCAATAGCATGCTTGCAAGCACACATACAGCTGGTGTCACATAACCAATAATAAGGTAACCAAACAGATAAGCCACTCCTCAAAAAACTCGTATGCCAACATGGATGACCATGTATAGCCTGGTGCAGCAACACAGCACTGCAAATGGCATCTGGGATTTTGATTTGTTGCCTAACTAGTCCGAATGATTTACAGAGTTGTGCTTTAAAAATGGAGTTTATGTGCTACTTTGTATTTTAGCAAATGAGCATTCTTTACAATGACAATTTGCATACAGCTGGCATCACCAGTGCTTCGGTGTTCTGCAGCATGCAAATATGCAAGTATGTTTGTTCCAGTCGAAATTATGCACCCACATTTTTCAGCACCAGCTGCTATGTGACACCAGCTCCTGATACCAAAACAACATAAGAAACATCTCCCATTTATTTTCTGTCTACAGTCCTCTGCCAAAGGTTGGGCATCCCTGCTCAAATGACACATTTTGTTGCTTTTCTAAGTGATAATGAGTTAATACATCATCTACAGATAATAAACTTAATAAACTCAAATTTTGCTTGTTATTTACTGACTGAATTGAAATGGGAAAAAATGTAAATGTATATAAACACGTGTGTGTGTTTGGTGCAGTATGTTACATTCAGCAAATAAACAGTAAGTGTGTAAACCTTTTTTTCCTTAAAAAATATATTTCAGATTTTGCTGAAAAACCTTGCTTACATACTTTGATTTCACTGCATGATTTGTATTTATTTGCTGGATTTAACACACAAATAAAAATCATACAATATAAAATGTGCCATAACTTTTTGCATATTACTACTATATTGTTCTCTGTACCCTTACAAAGCATGTAATTTGAGAAGAAGTGTACAGACTTTTGCACTTGCCTGGATGTGGGGAAAAAAAAAAAAAAAAACCCTGAAAAAAAAAATTGTTGTAAGATGAGTAATTATACATAAGAGTCAAACTCACAGGGAACTATAAAGACATGTAATTTAAGCACAGGTGTCGAAACGTTTGCATACAATTGTATTTCTGGGCCTTCAATCACCAGATGTACAATGTGACTCTCATGTTATGGCTAGTCAGAAACATCAGCCCACTCTCAGCTCAAATGCCTTCCAGTAATAGACACATTCAAAAGCACTGGATGTACCTTGAGAGCCCCACAAGTTTGTTTCTCTTTCCTAGGCAGGCTCATGGGGGCTCAGTATTTTCAGCCTGGCCTCGACCAGGTGCAGTGAAAGCAAAGCATCTCACTTTTGTTTTTATATGGCCTTTATTGCACAGCTGTTCCACAGGCTGACACTGCAGTATAATCATCCACCAAGTGAGTACAGCCACCATAATCATCATGGCCTCCAGAAAGCTGATGCACAAAGCCAGAGAGGGACATAAACCACCATGCAGTTTGGCAGAACTTCATTGGTCAATACACTTCATCATTACTTCTTGGTCTAGGCTCTATACAAATGCTTCAAAGAACCATTCAGTGATTAGCTCTTCAACCAAATGTGGTTATTCTATAGCACTGCTCCAAAAAATCCTTTTTGGCATCTTTATTTTGAAACTATAGTATCAGTGCTCAAAGTTAGGAGCTGAAAGACACTTTTACCCAAACATTTGAGGTCACCCAGTATTCTCCATGTGTTAAAAATCTGGCATGGAGAGTCAGGAAGAGTCAGGAGACTGGATTTTCAGATTTCAGAGTTTATTCTAAGAAGATGACAGGCATAGCTTAAATCTGTCCCAAATTCAGCCCAAAGAACACATTGTTTAAAGTTATAACAGTTAATCATGTGGGAGGGATGAAGATAGAAAATTAGGAGGTTGAATGGAGAATGTGAAACAAAACTATGTAAAACAGGCACAGGTTATATGTAAAACAGGCACTTTTTCCATCACATCTAAGTAAACAAATAGGTTCTCTGTGTTATTAAGGTCACACTTCTATAAAACAATGTACAGTGGAACTCTGGTTATCGTTTGCCCTGGTTATAGCACAATTTCGTTATTGTTGACTTTTTTGGGGTAAATTTTGTCCCAGTTATCATTCATCCACCCAGTTTTTGTCGGCGTGCCTACGAGTCGCCGTTAATTATGTAAAAATAAAGCATCCACCCACGTGTTCATCACTCACCCAGTCATTTCTCATTCATTCTGGCTATGTTTCTCATTAATAACGCTCAAAACAAACTAAAATGTCACATTAAAACGGTCAATAGTGGCCAAGAGCCCTGAGAACGGTTGTACAAAACAAAGGCATTTGGACCACACAGGCACACTCTAAATAAGAGCGTAAAAACCCATAAAAGTGATGTTAAATGTTCATTTTTCCATTTCATTAGTCTTTTGCATTTATTTCTCATTGTGTTCTGTATGTAAAATGATAGTGATTCTATATAAAATGTAATTTTTGTTCATATTTTGGAGCGTCTGGAACAGATTAATTGGATTTACATTATGTCTTATGGGAAATATTGCTTCAGTTATCATTCGTTTCGGTTATCAGCCACTTTCAAATAGATTAATGATGAGCTTCCACTGTAACTGCGATACAGAGAAAAGAAAGAGGCATTGTCTGAAGAATCTATAGCTCAACATATGTTGAAGAACAGTAGAAACTTAATCTAAAAAGATATACAATTCTTTCACATGACATCTATCCTGTGCTGTTGATGGTGCTGCTCCAGATATTCACATTTCTATGATAGAAGGGTGAGGTACAACAGTGTCACTACATTTAGCTTTGTTTTTGCGTCTCCCACAAGTTGTTAACGGTGAGCTTATTGGCTTTAGTACTAAGATAAAGTGATACTGTCCTACCTCACCCTTGTAGAATAGAAGACAGTGTCTGGAACAGCAGCATTTGTGGATTTTATGAACAAACTGGACAAGTGAAATGCACTTACGCAAGGAGCTTAACTGCTCCCTGGGTACTGTGGATAGGGCTGCCCACTGCCCCCTTGTCTGTGTCATTGTATGAAGGGGTCAAATTTGTCAGTCTGCAATCAAACTGGTAAATGAGCATTTTCTCAAGTCTCAAACCTGTTAAAAAAAAATTTAAAAAATTAAAATTATGCAAACTAGAAAATGCATCGTGAAGGAACATGGGTGACCCCAGACTTTTGAGTAGCAGTGTAGTTATATGTCATATCTTGTAATGAACTGATCAGGTAGGTGTCATGAAGCCTTATGAACAGTACCCTACATTGAAGTGCCACCAAAGTTTCTTGGTGTAATGCAGCACCTGGCATCTAATGATTAGAACCGCCCACTCCGCCTTTTCTTTCATTCAAATCCCTGTCACATGTCCCACCCCTACACAGGAGAGGACCATTAGCTTAGCTACAAGTGCTCTGTTGCAGTCGCAGTCGAGTGGCAATGCACTGCGGTGCCACCGTAATCATTGTAATGCATCTCTGTTCTTTTAATTAAGGGATAATGTTCAATTTCATGACGTTTATGAGGTTATAACATTCATTAGTCCTCAACAGATGCTGCGGCTGAATAGCTAACTAGCCTGGAGCAGAGTGGGTCTGGGCCCTCCTCCTGGCCTTAGCCACTCAGCGTCCAGCCTGCTAATGGTCAGGGAGACCCATAAGCACGGCTCCTTCCCTCTTCCCCAGCTCATCCACAGAAATGGGACAGATTTAAAGAGTATAGCGATTGAACTTTAAACAGCTTATTGCCATGGCACATAAAACTGGCATTAAAATTTGTGATTGCAATTAAGAGGAAGTTACTCGCAATGAGAATGTCAAAAGCAGTTCTAATCATTTTTATTGTGGTGCTTAATTATTGTTGCCCGCGCCTTTGCCAGGGCCAAATGTTTTACAGGCGCATAATTTCAACCTTTAGTTCCCTGTTTTGCCCATAGCAAGAGGCACAGAGTCTCAAAGGTCTACAAATTCTGCCAAATACATTCTTACCCTAAAAGCTAAATTTCCTACATATATCTTGAGCCATTGCCTGCCTGCATCTCAAAGCTGACCTCAATTTCCTCTCATAGCCTCCTCCCCTCATGCCATTCCAAATGTTGGATGAAGGACAAATGAGTTAAAAATACTAGTTTCAGTCACATGATTTCCAAATGATGCACATTTGTACAAATTACTTTTAGAGTCAACATAATTTATTACCCACCACACACACACTGGTCAAATCTGTGCAGTAGGGTTAAAATCCCCTGTGTATTAACTCCCAGTGACCCCTCAGTAAGTCGAGACATACATTTTTCATTCATGACTTATCTTTCATACCAGTTTTATAGTAGTCACTTAATAACCCATAATAAGTACTGGATCTTTGCTAAATTATTACAAACCAGACATAGCAATACAAAGCGTTGGAGAACATTTAGACTGTTATAAATTCTTTTCACCATCACTATGTCCCAATAAAACCCTACATACTGTATGTGGAGCTGGGTATATGAACTATTACAAACACCATTCAGACTGCATTTCCTAACTAAACGTTTTCTGTGTTTCTAAAGTGATCTGTCAAATTCCTGACAAAGTGAAAATGAAAGTTACACATAGATCATCGCTCTTGCACAAGGATGAATTTGTCCTCCACATTTAACCCATCTGTGAAGTGAAACACACACACACACACACACACACACACACACACACTTGGTGGGCAGCCCTTAACATGGTGCCTGGGCAGCAGTTGGGGGTTATGTTGTTTGCTCATGGGCACTTCTGTTGTGCCCCAGTTGGTTCAGAGAATCAATCTGGCAACATTTTAGTCACAAGGCTGGTACCACAAGCCCCCTAGTCTTTAATGAATTAAACTGGAGGAAAAGCTGATACATTTATAAATTTGCACTTAGTAATTTAAGTGGGTACTTGTTAGTAGTTACTGAATAATTAACAAGTGAATGTGTCAGATATTTGGTCAACATCTCCCAAAAATTCAACACATATTAAGCTGTGAACTCTCTTGAACATCTTGTGTTACAAAGTATATAAACCATATGTATAAACACACACACACACACCATATAGTTAATTGTGATTAATCGCAAGCAATTCTGCCACCCGACATTTGGAGTCACTAGCGACTGGACCAGATTAATAGCATGCAAATTAATTTTAATATTGAAATGTAATTTGATATACAAGCAAATTGAGTTACGAGCGCCGTCACAGAACAAATTAAACTCGTAAGTCAAGGTTTCACTGTGGATGAAAAATATATCCATATATATATATATATATAAAGTATAAGTATATAAGTATATATATCAATTTTCTGTGCCTCGAGTAATCGTTTATTTAATTTTAAAACTCAGAGCACGGTATTTCGCACTGACGACTTTTAATGTGGCACAACACGCCTACGTCACCCACGTACAGGAAGGAGGAGGCGGCGTGGAGATTTTTAGTTGAGAAGCAGGAATATGGAAGCGACGAGGGAAAAGAGAAGAAAACAGCAATAGATAATAATGCAGCGCGCTATTCAACACCTTCAAACCTGACAAGGTCTCTGCTGTGTATTTCAGCTATATTCACGCCACCAGATCATCTGTTTTCAGCTGCAGGTAACATTGCTTCAAAAAAAGAGGGCAAGCCTAAGTCCTGAGCATGTTGACATGCTCACGTTCCTGCATTACAGTCAAATGCGCCTTTAGAAGGAACACAAACACACACACGGAGGCCTTTTCCTTGATTCTCCTGGAACTATTGGTTTAAAGCACTCGCAGCAGAAATGTGTGAAACTGTTCGTGCATAGACCTGTTCCTGTTTAGATGTTCAGAAGCTAAGATGCACAACATAAAGCCAATGTTTATGCCTTTTTTATTGATTATTGCCCTATTTTTTGATACAAGAAATCTTTAGTTGAAAGTAATTTGTTTTTTACTTGTGGTATTTATTTATATTTTGTGTTTTATTTATTTCTATTTGTGTTTGCAATTTAGGAATGTATGATGTGAATTTAAAAATATAACCTATTTAAAAAAGAAAACCAATTGGTCATTCATTATTAAGTGAAATGTCTTGTTTTCTCTTGTGTATTTTTTATTGCACTTTAACAAAGCAAATACGTTTATCCGATTAATCAATTAATCGAATCAATTTTTCAGTACTCGATTACTAAAATAATTGATATATTATATATATACACACACACACACCTCACACACAACATTAACAAGAATGTCATATATTGAGAAAAAATATACAAAATATCATATATTTATTATATAATACATATTAAATTCAAATAATTACAAATACTTAGGGCTGTGTATTGGCAAGAACCAATGAATACATCATTCTACAGGAGTTATGAGTCAGTATATTGTACATTGGGCTGGAAGAGTCTGATGACTGAAGATAGATTACAAAACTGCTCTCTAGTGGACGAGGTTATAAATACATTACAAAATGAGCCACTGTCTGCCACCAATATTTACACATATTAAGAATCAATACAGTATTACAAAACATAATATTGCTATATTTAAATGAAATGGTATTTTCTTCAACTCCTACACAGAACTGATATACTGACAGGATTGGAAAAGTTTGGAGAACCAACAGTAACACACATACAATACATTTATTGTATTGAAGTTGTGTGTATTTATAGTGTAAATAAAGTAGTTTTTGTGTAGTTTTAAACTAAATGCCTTTTGCACTGTATCTACTTTTCTAATCCAACCAAAAAAACTGCTTATTGTAAAACTATAGACTACATATATTCCCAAGGTGCCTAAATGTATTTCAGGTTCTCCTAAACACTTTTCAGTAGTTCTGCAAGTCAGGTACACACTTGATGCCAAATGAAGCGTTTGTAAATTTAATTGGAAAAATGGAGAAACTACAAATCTGACATGTTAGTTTTTGGGGGAGTGGATGGCCATCTATGGACGTGTATTTTTGAAGGAGGGCTGGAGGTGGGCTGGTCTTCCCAGGGGTGAGGGGAGAGCTGCTGGGCAGCTGTCTGCTAATTAATCCCCTCCCAGGTGCCTGGCCCCTGGCATCTGTGAGTGCAGCAGAGCCGCTGCACCAGGGTGGCCTGCGTCCAACGCTCAGGGACACACATCAATAAGATTCATTACGCTTTATTTAACCGCACGCGCACACACTGGCGTCAGTAAAGCACAAACACACCCACACAGACACTTATACTAACATATTGGTCCATTTAGAGCACATTAATGCCAGGTTAATCAACCCGACTTCCATTGGCCGCACTTCGGCTCAGTGCTGATTCATTCAGAAACGATGAACTAATCTGAGCTACTTAAAGGGAAGTAATATAACAACCTGGCTATGTATAGACTATTTTATGACCATTTTAAGTGTCTCGTTTCTAATCCATTACACAGGAAGGAATATAAGTATTACTCAGTGAGATCTTTCATCAGTGGGATCTTTTACATTAGAAACAAACAGAAATCAAATAAATAAGCAAAAAATAATAAACCACTATCAGTGAAAACAGTCTTCAATTGTTTAAAATGATTTTGGGGCCCGTGGCAAAAATCAGGAATAGTTATTTTATTATTATATATTATAGAAATAGTAATATAAAAATATGATTTTCAGATTTGTTTCAGTTGGTTTTAAAGTTGTAATACTTGTTTAAAGCTGCACAAGTTGACCAGGATAAAAAGAACTCATATTTGCTAAAGCTGTCACTATGTCCTGACAGTAGTACATGAGACAGATAATATGTAAAAAAAAAATCAGCTTCTTTTGCTCCACCAATGCTCCAAAAGCCCATTCTGCAAGAATCCACCACAACCAAATTCCAACAACCAATCAGAACTAGGAGGAGTGTTCAACAATGTCTATCAATGCTTGTGCTCATGCTATGGGCTATAGGGGCAGGGATGCAGCAAAAGCTGAAGTTGTATTAAAGTTTTTAGCTACCAGCTACAGCTTTAATGTGCCATTATAATTAAACCTGAGTAATAACCTTATCCACTATTCTGTAACAATTACAGCTAATTAAAAACGTATACATTTTGGAACTGTTAGTATCAATGCATATAGAATATCTAATTGACAGGTTATAGGGACTGTTGCTAATGGGGGTCCCTGGCTTTTTTGCCTAGTTCTAATACCACACCTGTATGTACACACAATACATCTGCAAGTCCAATACAGTTTAGTCAATCAGGTTTTTGGTAGATAAACCCACACAAATATACTTACAGAAAACAAATATAGGAAAAATGTTGACAATCTCTTTCATTTAATATGAAAAAATAATCTTTTCATTAATTTTCCTTAAAATTTCATTTTATCATGTCTGTTTTATAGAAATAACTGGAACAGGTATGCTACAGGTACAGGTCAAAACCTAATATAATAGCACTCAATGTTTCATAATGTTTGATTGCAATACCTCCGTCACTTCATCACTTCATTCTTTTGTCTCCTGCTCCAGTGTGTTTTTTATTTTGTCCTAGAATCTTCTGTTGTAGTGTCTTTACTACCCCCCTCTCTCTGACTGAGTGATACAGGTGATACTACAAAAGAGAATGAGTGTGTGATTCTGAAAGCAAGTCTATGTGTCCTTGGGTGAAGGGGGTTCCTGAGGAGTTCATGGCAAGCTACTATGACTAATGGGGAAAAAACCACGACAAAACAAGACAAATGGTGTGGACCAACTTCATTATGTTAGTGACAGCTTGACAGCATCATCGTTTAATGTGGTATTTTTCATCTACAACTCATTTGGAATCTAAAGCCATTGTGCCAGTTTTCCTTTTTGCAGTTTGAAAATGAACAGATACCAAAGAATTTTTGTGTGAATTTTCAGAAGCAAAACTGTAGCTTTATTCCAGAGGTCAGTTGTAGTGTTATACAGTACAAGCTATGTAAACAAGAAACGGAATTATTTGGTACCTTATTGAGTTTAATTAGGGATTCAGAATACTTTAAAAATGCAGTTTTCAGAACATGTTGCTCCATCGTCTCTCCATCTTCTAAATTCAACTAAATGATACAATATAAAATTATGCAATTATCAGTCATTAATGCAGGGGTGTCCAAACTTTTCTTGTTGTGGAACAGAAAGAGAAAAATATATACAGTCATGGGCCACAGACTCGTAGCTCTATAGTAGTACTATAAGAGTTTTTTTTTGTGGTCATGGTACATTTTTAAAGTAGTCCAAAAACCAATACTCCACCAGCTTGTAAAATGTACTCACAACTATTTTTTTAATGGCCAAATTTTTTCACAAAAACTGCAAACCTGGCAACCCTGAAGTTCCTTACACGGGCTATGAGTTGAGATAGCTTGTAGTCCTTCTAGCATTTTCTTGCACTTGGTTATCACAAAAAAATGTTTCGTTTTGTTGAGTTGACAAGCTGCTGCTAGTTGTTTCACCTTCCGTTCTCGTTCAACACAAGTACCTGACCTGAGAGTGATGTTTAATTTCATAATGTCTCTTAACATTATACTTTCATTACAGCAGCTGTTTCCTGAGAAATTAAACACATATATCCCTCTGAACTCAGTGAACAAATATTTATTTCTCCAACCTGCCTAAAATATTCTGTATTCTGTTTTTTTTTTTTTCATTTATTTGGAGCCACCATGTCTACTCAAAAGCTCAGGAACAGTAATGTATGTGTAACATCATTAATATTTAGCGTTAGGGTAGAAAGGATATACGGAGCATTTTAGATTGGTTTTACGTGACAGCAACACCCAGTGTTCAATCTAGGAATCTCGTTTTTTAACAACCTGCTTAATAGCAGTATTATTTATTTATTTTTATTTATTTATTGTTTTTTTTTTATAAATTTTTTTATTATTTCTAAAATACCTCGGTGTCCTACAGTGGACAGTTTTATATGCATTATTTACAGTAGACAGTAGGTATGTATAATGTATTATCTACTAACTGCATTGGTTTAGTAGATGTTACTAAAAAGCACCACTTGGTACACAATTTCAAATGCAAAACAAAAATAAAATAAATAAAAATGGCAAATATACATTTTCTGTAAATTAGCAGTAAATTGCAATTAAACATCCACTATGGTGAACATTCTAATGAATTCTAAATATATTTGAACTATCAAATGTTGGTTTATAAAAAAACAGAGCAGTACATTTTAAAAAACCAAACAATATTTATTCTGAACATTAAAATGTAATTTTTTTCTTATGTAAAAGAAATGTTATTTTTAATATGTATTTCCTGAATTTGAATGATCAAGTGCATGCTAACCATCTGAGTCGTAGTAGTTTCTATCACCTTTAAAGATTAAAATATTTTGAGGGAAAAAAATCAGGATTGAATTTGAATAATTCTTGAATGGAAGAGTTAATTGCTATGAACCCAACAGCAAATTCAAGTATGATGTAAGCAAATGGTCAGCAAATGTGTCAAATAAAAGTGCTTTCTCCAGTATGAAGATGAATGAAAACAGCACCATGCATGCACTTATAGCTTAAATTCATAACCACCTGGGCCTCCATATCCATATAAGAAGAGTGGATTTCAAAGGGCTATCTAGAGTCAAATGTGAACCTAAAGGCAGAAGTCATATGGCCTGAGAAATATATTAAGGTGGAGACTTTCTACAGAACACAGGCTTCACGTTTGGTGTGAAATGATTTGAATAAAGTCTAAATAAAGCATAAAGTCTCCTCAATATCAGTGCTGTAAATTTTTCATGACTTGGGGTCAGTGGGTCCACTGTAATCTCAGGAACAGAGACAGCCCTAAGTGTCAGCTGTCTGTCTGTCTTTGACTGTCATATGCATTATTAAGCATCTGCTACAAGCTACTTTTTCATACTAGAAACCATTGGTTTGTTTTTATTTTTCAAGCAACTACACAAAGTCCATCTAAAAACATTGCACACATTTAAATAATGCACAAAGTAACAGAAAACCAAGTGAAAGTGCACTAAGATACACTTAAGTGAGCAATGAAACCATGTATAGCCTTTCAAAGAATAGAGTACATGTTCAAATCTAAACGCACTAGTCTCTTTTAAAAGGGTTCTCCAGGAAATTGAACAGTTCTACACTGAACCATGAGAAGACAAAGAATAATTTGCATGCGTAACAGGTCCTTTGACTGATGAAATGATTGTTCAGATTGATGAAGAATGTGAAATGGTTCTGTATAGCACCAAAAAGGATTCAACTACTGTTACTATGACACTGACAGAACCCTTGTTGGTGCTATATATTTGTCTTCTCATGGTTCTACAGTCTTGAACAGTTTTAGGTTCACCCTGGTTAAACTCCATGTACTTTCCTGATATTCTAAGTTTAAAGATTTGATTAAACGTTTTGCAAATGTGGTTGCACACAACTGAATTTGACCTCAACATTTAACCCATCTGTGCAGTGACACACACACTAGTGTCTGGGGAGCAGTTGGGAGTTAGGTGCTTTGCTCATGGGCACTTCAATAATGACCTGCCCGAGGACTGAACCAGAGATTTTCCAGTCATAAGACCAGATCCTTAACCACCAGGCCACAGCTGCACCTGATTATAATGGCTGCCCTCCTATTATAATGAAAGGTTAATTAGATTTTTTTAAGTAATTGAGTGAAAATGAGTCATAGTGACAGCCATCACTATTGGATTACAGCAGCCAACAGTAGCGTTAACTGAGAAATAATGCAAGCACTGTACTCTAGTATTTGTCATTACATGAAGTGATTTTCTGCTTTTTGTATTTTATAACCATTCGATTGTCAATGTTTATCGGACCAGTTTTTGAGTATTTCAATTCACAGTGATCACCACAGTGTGACAGTAAGCCTTAATGGGGTGGGGAAGGTAAATGAAGTGACAACATGGCAATCCATAGCTTGCTAGCTTGCCTTCTTAAAAACATTTACTGTACCCGGGTAACGAATGGCCTTTCGCAAGAAAACTGATTCGCAGTGACTGGTAGAGGTCAAGCCTTACAACAAAATTCCCTGACCTGCAGGGGGGAAGAAAGGAAGATAAAAATTGTGGTCCAGAGCTTGACATCAGTTAGAGGGATAGTGTCCAGAATCAGAAACTGCGCACACTTCCTCGACAACATCCGCAAACTGCCATCCAGGACAATTAAGAGAAAGCCTGAATCGCACTGGGTAAAAATAAATCTGCCTCGGCCGGGTCCTGCTGTATGATTTGGCATCTGTGTGCGGCTCATTTCTGTGTAAATGTAGCACGGCCCGCACTGTGTTTAAGCCCAGGAGTGGCTGCCTCCTCCTGAGAGGGAGAATCCATCAAACTCTCTGGGGAATAGCTTAGCTAGAGCAGCTGCTGCCCCTGTGAGGCAGAAAAAGTGTTGTGGTTGCAGATTGTGTGTTATTGTAGAGGCTTTTCTCTTCTTCCGCCTCATTCTTTCCCTCTCTCACAGTCTCTCTTCTGAACATACCTATGCGCTATATTTGTCTGCAGTAGCGTTTTTTATCATTACAGAGAATGGGGCTTGGGTCATTACACAGCTACAATTTGATGCAAATGCTACTGAATTGCACCGCAACTCTTTCCCCCCCTCAGCTCGCACTCCAGAACAGAAAGCAATTCCAGGCCTTTCTTATTAGACGGGGAATCTTTTCCAAATGGGCCTCAGTGCAAGCCTCCCCCAGCAACAGAGACACATGAGAAAGGCTGAGAAATGGCATACGTGAAGAGAGCGTTTATCACCTCCTAAAGAGGCTTCCTTCCCTCATGCGCGCATTAAAGATTTGTAGCCTGTAAGTGCCATGAGTGACTGGACTTTTAATTACCTACACAGGATGTGTGCAGACTACAGTATGTTCTGGTGGAAAGAGAACTGCAATTAGATTACAGCTACAGTAATTCACTTAGAAACAGCAAATATAGCAGCACAGTAGGGCTGCAAAATATATGACTTGTTAATTATTTTTGCAATATTGGCCTCAACACAGACATTGCAGAAGACTACAATATGCAAACGAGCCTCTATCCAATCAGCAAATGTTTTACTGAGTGCTGTGAATAGAATAACCAATCAATCAATTGCCCCATTTGATTTTCATGTTTTGATGTATTAAAACATTCACACAATCTATCTATCTATAAAGAGAGAAAGAGAGATACACACAATCATCCATAACATTAAAACCATATTGCAAATATGGCTAATATACAAGTTCAGCCCCAACAAAACCTCTAAAGGCTGAATGTGTCCTATGATATCTGGCATCAGGACAATAACAGCAGATGCTTTAAGTCCTGTAAGCTGTAAGGGTGGAATCAAGATGGATTGGACTTGTTGCTCCTGCTCATCACAACACATGCTCTACTGGATTGAGATCTGGGGAATCTGGAGGCCAACTGTTGGTAGGTACTGACCACTGCTGACTGGGAGCACCACACAAGCCTTGGCACTTTGAAGATGCTCTGGCCCAGTTGTCTGCCTGGCCATAACTATTTGGACTTTGTCAAAGAGATCCAGTCCTGCTCATTTATCCAGCATGTGCTCACTTACTGTTTAGTACATGAGATACACAATGATGCTAAACCAGTGTCTTATGCCTAAAACTCGTCATTTATGCAATATATGAAACATATAGTAGAGCTGCTTCCCATAACGGACATTTAAAAGGAATTACTATGTAGTTGACTGGCCAGAGCTGTAAAAAATTCAACACGTGTTTCACTTCAGTGCAACCACTCAAACAACACTCCTCCTTCCCTTTTCACTGTTTTTTCTAGTTTTCCTACTCAGTCACCGAGTGTACAAGCTAAGCCTTTTTTTGGAATTAAGGTCTGAAGTGAGTGGCCACCTCATCTGATCTTTCAGTTGAGTGAAGTCCAGCCTCTTGTGAGCAGAGGTCCCACTACCAGGTCACTGACCATGTGATGTGTCAGCTCAGTAAAGCCAGGGAAAGAGGAGGGGGGAATGCATTTGTGGAAGGTATTGGAAAAATATTGTTCAGTGGCTGTGTGTAAACATTGTTTCAGGCTTTCTCTCCAGAGACAAAAGAGGTCTCCACCTGGGACTGAGTAATAGAGGCTCAGAGAGACAGACACAACACAGTGAATGTCTTATGATGCTCAGTGAAAAAAAAGTCATGGAATAAAAGACAGTGTATCAAAGCGTTCCTTTGGCATGTCAGATGCTGTTCTTTCAAGGTTTTCCCATTCTAACAGAGAACTGAGAAAAGGGAGGAGTGATGAAACAAATGTTTCAACTAAGCTTCCCAACAGGGAGATCAAAATTGAGTTTTCTTGAAAAGAAACACTTCATCAAATTTCTCTCATGTTTGAAGAAGCAGACAGTTATAAAGATGTTGTTCACACTTTTCCTTATGCACAGCTGTGCTGTTATATTAGTTACATCTTACTGGATAAAAAGCATTTTTCCCCCCATGAGCTGTCCTGTATATGACAAATTTACTTATTATTTTGACCCTATTCTCCCCCCATAGTAGTAGAAGCCAATCAACCCACCAACTATAAGAGGGTGAAGACTAGCCCAGGCCTCCTCTGATGCATGTGAAGTCAGTCACCACCTTTTTCCAACCGCTGCCAATACATGATTGGTGAGTAGCCAATGCGCTCGGAGGAAAGCAAAGGTACCCAGCTCTGATGCTTTGGCTGGCAGACACCTGAGCCAGTGGACATTGGACGGTAGTAGTTATGGAGAGAGTGTGTCATCTACTCACCCAGAGAGAGCACAACTAATATTGCTCTCTCCGGCCCCAGCTGTTGATGGCAAATTGACAAAATTTTATATGATGAAAAGCCAACTGCACTACAAAGTATGCAATATAATCATTCAGTGCAACAAGAAGCATTTTGAGTTCATGTATTTACTGCCAAATTCTTACTGCTACACAGTGTGCATTGAAAATGATTGTGCCTTTCCTCTGAACTCAACCACACAAATCATAAATATACATTACATGCACAATCATAAATATACATCATGAACATTACACTGGGATTGTTGTGACTGTGTTATGCTAACTAGCCTTCACCATTACAACAATAGTGTGTACATTCCATATAAACAATGGAAACATTGGGATTGTTTCTGCATGTGATTGATATCCTGCCTGCTCTGTAGAGGCTTTTTCTCTCTAGTCTATACTTTCCTCACACAAATTGCATCTGAAAGGCGCGGACTGAGACGCCTCTCTGCAGAAATCAAAGAGATTTTTTCCCCAGCAATTAGAGCCCATTCTTTGATGGGAACTTAGCAGGAATAAGAAACAGTCCACATCAATAATTAAGTGGAAAAAAACAACAACAAACACAACAGCCACAAAAACAAGAAATCATGCCACATTTTTCTGCTCTTTGACGCTTATCACAAGGAAATGCCGGCAACAAGTACAACATTGATCCTGAAGTGCCCTCCCTATGTGTTTTGTCCTGTCAAAAAATCTAGAGCAGCCTCTCTGCACAGCTGTAACATTCCCTGACCTCGCATCTACAAGCAGAGCTTGACAGCTTTTGATGAGGCCACTGAGACAGCACTGTAAAAATGCCGGATCTATCCGTGTGTACTCTAAACTCTCCCATCACCCAATTTTTGTAGAACTCACCATCCACTAGGGGTGGGCAATACAGCAAAAAAAAAACACTTTTAGGAAAAGGTATCACTGGAAAAGGGTCTTCAGCTCTAGCTGAACCACTTCTGGTGCTGTACAGAAAGAGCCGTGTTTAAAAGACCAGTGTTCTAAATGTGTGTTTTAAAGAATCATTTAGTCAAAGGCCGAGTGTGAAGTGCAGAGAACCTTTTAAGGTTTAGAAAATATTTACGTAATGTGAAAGCCCCATACTAACAAAAAGCTTACCCTATAACTGTCTTCAAGGCAAGACGTTAGAAACCTTTATTTATATGTAAGCATTTTCATAAAATGTAGTATTTTTGACACACCAACAAAACTGTAGTGCCACATATTGACACAACATTCATCACTGGTAGATCGAACAAGATAAACTGTAGTAACTATATAACTATATACATTTAAAAGAAAACTTCAAGTCTTGACTAGTTACGCTCTCTTGTGTTGCCAGCATTGTTAGTACAATGAGACAATGAGGCGAAACCTTACACAAGTACACCACATGTTACCTTTGTCTATATCGCTTTTTTGGGTTTTTTTATTTTTTATTTTATTTTATTTTTCAAAAAATATGGTGTCATCCTGTGATCCTCGATCACAGACAATACCGGTACTGATATGTTCAGACAGCAGAAGTTTACTGTGGTAAAATATTGTGATAATAGTATTATACTCTCATCTTGTCCACCCCTACTATTTTCTCCTCACCACCCTCAGAAAACAAAAGCATGAATTAGCTAAAGGAAACTCCAAGCCACATTCAGATACGCAAGCACTGCATTCAGGCAGGGGAATACAAATTAACCTGAGGTGCCATCAGCAATCAAGCCTAATTTCAATAACATTGTGTTTCATATTCGTGTGCATTCCCATTAGCGTAATCAAGCGACAACAAAATGTTTTCCTGCCTGATAATAGCAGCGGCGTCCCATGCGCATGAGGAAATTACAGGGAGACACGAGTCCAGATTGCATTTGGAGACTCCCGTCAACAGCAGATAAACCAACCTGCAGGACAACCGATAGACCACCCTGATCTGATTTGAGACAAGAGGGACACTGGAGTCGCAAACTCAGCGATGCCCGTCAAAAACCCTCCAAAGCACAAAATCGATTACTTTTGTCTGGCCAGTACGCCCTAACCACGTTATCTCTCTAATGATGCGACGACCACCTTTTGGCAGTGCTGCATTAATATTCCCATTGGCATGCATCATCAACACAGGACACAGAACACGGCATGAGCAGGAGATGAAAAAGGGAAATGCTGCATCAAGGGAGCTGCTTCAAGAGATAAACCTGGTCCAAGGCCAACCTGATGGCCTGTTAGCTTGTTTTATAAAACTCCCAAGACCTAGTCTCTGAAAACACTGGAGTCTACTGCATATGTAGTACAAAAAAAGGTATTGAGACGTGATGTGTGTATGTATGTATATATATATATATATATATATAAAAGCAGAATCCACACTTTCCAGTGCTGAAGAAAAATATTTGATTGTAATTTGTCTAAATGGACACGTTTTAGCTGAGGCCTTTTTCAGCCTTGCGCAACTTTTAAAGGTCAATCACCACACATATACCATACTGTGCTAATGTCTTATTCATTATTGTGCACCTATTCAAATTATTTGTTCCTTTAAAAATAGCATTTATCATTAGAACAAACACAAATTAACAAATAAAATAAAAAAAATAGAATTTTTCTTTCTTAAAAAAAAAAAAAAAAAAAGCCAAAACATTACTGAAAAGAAAGGAAAAACATTACTGTTCTTGAGTTTTTGTGTAGACATGGCAGCTCCAAAGAAATGAAAAATAGAGAAGATTTCAGGCAGCTTGGAAAAATCAGTATTTAGAGTTCAAAGGGATGTGTGTTTAATTTGTCAGGAAACAGATGGTGTAATGAAGGAGTATAATGTTAAGAGACATTATGAAATGGAACATCACTCTTTCAGGTCAGGCACTGGTGTTTATCGAGAACAGAAGGTGAAAACCAGCAGCACCTTGTGCATTTGATTTTTATTCAGTCGTGTGTGCTGTAAGTGCTGACGCCACAGACACAGCTCAGCTCAGCTGTTAATTTTTTTGCAAGGGATTGACGATGACTTCAGTATTTTGAAAGAGCTCCTTGATTTAAGGAGCCTCGTGGATACAACAACAGCAAAGGATATTTTTGAGGCTGTGTCAGTTAACATTGAAAATACGAGTCTCTCTTGGAACAAGTTGTGTGGAGTCACTATTGATGGAGCTCCAGGCATGACGGGCGACCGAAACGGAATGGCTTCAATGATCTGCAGAAAAGTTTGAGAGTCTGGAGGTGAGGCTGTGAAGTTGCACTGCATTATAAATCAGGAAGCAGTCTGATGGGCCAAAGCCACCCAACTGCGTAATGCAATGTCTACATATCTGTCATTATGGCAATTTTGAGACTGCAGTCAAATGATTGTCTGCACTACTGACTGTCCGTATTGAAATGAAAGTCTGCACTCTTTATTTGTCAGTGATCAGATCGGATTTGCACTGCCAGACATCACAAACTTATCTGTTTGAGTTCCTGTGGTAATGATGAAGGCATCAGTAACTATAGCTATGCTGGTGACATGGCTGCACAATTGTCAGGTTCACAATTTTCATGCAAAATTTGGCTTTTTTGAAAAAATGCAGTTGTGTGTAAATTTTCGGAACTGGTGGAGTGTTGGTTTTTGGACTACTTTAAAAATTACCAAGACAACTAAAAAACTAAAAATAGTACTACTATAGGGCTACAAGTCTGTGTTCCTTGACTGTACATATTTTTCTCCTTCTGGCCCCCAACAAGAAAAGTTGTGGACACCCCTGGTTTAAGCCACATACATACATACATACATACATACATACATACATACATACATACATACATACATACAGAGAGAGAGACTGAGAGAGACACAGAGAGACAGAAAAAGAGAGAAAATGTCAAGATGTTTATGATGAATTATTCTAAATTCCAATTATCTTAGCAACTAAGCCTGTGTGTTTTCTGTTCAGATAATGTTCTTTTGGCATTAGAGTTTGTGGGTTTTGCTTGATTGAAGTTTGATTTTTGTGGATAAATGCCGTTTTGTTAGGACTTAATGTTTAGATAGTGGGTACATGAGCTGGTAAAACCCTTAAACAGAAAATGGTTTAAAAAATATCAGGCACATGCCATAAACTGATTATTATGACTTTGACATAACAATACAAGTGATTGTTGTGGGCTATTGAGGTGTATACTTGATACAAAGACTCAAGTACAAAAACAAGAAAATTTAGTGAAGACTCATAACAATAACGCTACACCATCCATAATGTTAACAAGTAAACTGAGTGCAATCTAATGACACACAATGAGTCTTAGGCTGTCTGCATTTCACCCAAGAGGGAAATATCCAAATAAGTGGCAATCAAGGACACTGTGTTGTCACAGAGCTATCTGTGATTAAGACTACATGATGGCTCTTAATATAATCCTCTTGAACAATAACAAATAGACAAAGCATTTTATGTAATGAGCAACTGTACAAAGATAAGTCTAACATGAAAATAACAAAAAAAGCTTCTACCTTCCTAGCAAATGGCTCTGTCCTACTCTCATTGGAAGCCGGATTCACAAGGGTACAGGAAAAAATTATACAAAAATACACAATGATGGACAATTGTTGTTTAGACACATAAGCCTCACATTAACCAACTACACAGGGAAGTGTGCAAACTTTACAGCATCCAGTGCTTGTAATGTTGCCAGATAAGCTGGGACGGGCTGTTTGAAATTGGCCAGAGAAACGCCTGTTGACAGGTGGACAAAACTGCTAATTGCCAAAACTTTGCTGTGCCCAAAGTTTTGGGGGAAATTTGATTAATGTGCATTCTAGATAAACTGGCAGAGATATAGTCATGCTGTTTGCATAGGGTCATGTGTCACATCAGAAAAGTGCATTAAACAAATAATACAGACATGCAATACAATTAAATATCCTTTTTATAACATTTAGTTTTAAGGCCACGTTGGATGTGCTGATGTGCAGAACATCGGCTGTTTGTATTTTTGTGGATTTGAAACACATTATGGACGTAAATTTAATGATCTGGCAACCCTGGGGTCTCGCCATCCATTTCTTTTGTTCAAGCAAGAGCAGTTAAAACTCTTCAGCAGTGAACAAGGTGTTCCTATGTAGATGCTGGCATCATGAGTTTACCAGTCAACATTAGCAGAGAACCAGTTTCATATTTAAGCCAGAATCTTACAGCAACCTTAAGTTAATTGGTCTGAAAAATTAGTTCAGAAGGCTCCAACAGGAAATTTGATTGCTCAGCTGTATTGATGATTCAGGTGACCTAATGGAAATGCTCTTAAAATTCCTTGCAGAAATAGCATGAGAAAAAAAGAGTGAAGAGATACTTCTAGCTCAAACATCACAGTTCTTCACAGAATAAAAACTAAAATGATTTTTAGACCTGGATGAGAAACTGATAAGTGCATATTTAAATTCCTCTTTTTAATAAAACATGAGCAATGTATTTGAGCACAACGTGAGGTGTTATTATTTAATGTGCAACACATTTCATACATGTTTTAAGCAATTTTATTAAGCAAAAAAAGTAACTTAAGGACAATGGACCGCATGTACCAAAAGAGTCCAACCATTGTTAAACAGATTAGGGAGGCTTTTATACTAAAACAGGTTAATTAAAGATGACAGAATAATAAATCACTA
>BRDA01069094.1:0-16525 GCA_036984385.1 Crenuchus spilurus
GTAAGTAAGTAGAAGTAAAAAGTCATTCGAAAATAATTACTCCAGTAAATTGAATACTTTCAAATGGGCTTATTTAAGACCCTCTGTGATATGCTATTCCATAAAGGACTGAACAGATTGTATTATTTCTGCTGGTTCACTGTGATCATTAGGTTTGGTTGAACCTTCACTTTAAGGGCCTCATTTCAAGTCCTCAAACTAATAGCTACACATCTTTATAGACAGTCCAGTCCATACATAGTCCAGTCATTTCTACGTTAACTCACTCCCAATCTTAATTTTAGACTGTTTATGACATATGTTGGGCTATAAAAATTAATTAAACTTTATGACTGCAAGTAACCACTTCAGACAGCAGCAGTTCTGTGTTGTAGTGTATGTGCTGATTGATTACCTCAGTGAAACGCTGAGTAAATATGAAACCACGGTTATTCTATTCATTTGAGATAAAGACTTTGTTAACCTGTTAAATGATCGGGCTGGTAGCTTCAGAAAAACTCAGCCTTGATTTTCAAAGTGGTTGCTGAGTAACAGCCTTAGGATGTAACACGCCTGGCTGAATGATTGCTGTGTTGCTTTGCATTCATTGAACAGTATGAGTGGACCAAACAGTGATTCAGTCATGCTGTAAGATGGAGAGTGTGTTCGTGCAGTGCGTCTGTGTCATGCTGTTTGGCTTGGGTCAACACACTTCATCCTTATCTGCCATTTCTATCACTGTGAGTCAGGCTGATTATAAGAGAGAGATAAAAGTGAACATATGAAAGACTGAACTGAGAACTCAAATGGCATTATGGTACTGTGGTGGTTAAATTGCATTCAGGAGGCATTTTGGGGCACAATGTGGCTTCTTGTGGCTTCTAGTAGGAGAAGACGTTTGAGGCAGTGATGGCATGCATTTGCACTTTGTGTGGTTAGAGGTATTGAGCATATACGTAAGGCTGGTGTTGAGGTTAGAAGGGGGGGTATGTGGTGAAAGGCAACTGTGAGTTGTACCCAAGTGGAGTGCACAGCGGAAGTTTTTGCAAAAAAGCCTTTCTTACAGAAGAATGTACTTTTAGAGAGCAAACAAGGCCATATTAAAGCTTAACCCATGTCCTCCTAATAACATGCAGCAAGTCGGCTTAATCAAATGAATCAAATCTGTCCTGACTCCAAACAATTAGTTATTTTACTGCTTAAAAAAGTTGAAAAGCTACTGTTTTTCCTGGAAGCTTTTTCCTATGAAAGTAATATGTACGTTATGTACTTTTGAGAATGAGGAACTGAAGTGTGAACCTGCATTCATGGCCTTACTATTTAAGGATTAACAGAAATCATAGTGATAGCAGCACAGTAATAGTTGCTACTGAAGCAGTCTTTTGAAATTTGACTTCTACTTTAGTGTAGAAGGAATAAGTTATAATGGATGTCAAATAGATTTAAATCTCATTTTATTTAGTTTTAATAAGAGAACTTCTGTTGGTCTGTTCATCATTATATTTAAAAAATTTTAAATTTTTATAAAATCTAACTGGCACATTCAAATGAGGTAAAATGGTGAAGACGACATTCACATTAAATAACTTGAATGACTGATTTGATCCCAAATGTAACAGGGAACAGATATCATTTCTGACTACAGGCAAATCAGATTTGTTTCATGATAAGCGACTGATGGCTGATTTGCAGGTGATGAGACCTGATTTAGATCTGACTTGCTGTAGTAACAACATAGGCACCAGTGGTTGAAATGGTGGTGCATCATCTCACCATCGAAACAGACATGTTGTCAATGTTAAGTGTGAATCTTTGCTGATTCATGGCCATTCAGATGTCATAAAAGAGCAGTCAGAATCTGTGTCATTTATTTATTTATTTATTTATTTATTTATTTATTTATGATATGCATGCACATATATCACTGTGGTCAGGGGCGTGGCACCAAATTCTGGGCCCTATGGACAAGCAGTGCCCAGGGCCCCTCGCCCCTATTATCAAATATTGTTTGCTTTAATATTTAAAGGAAAATAAAATTCCAGACTTCTCAAGGGCCCTCGCCCCACTTGGGGCCCTGGTAACTCAGTCCCACTTCCCCCCCCCACTACGGCACCCCTGACTGTGGTCATACTTTAAACATGTGGGTCATGCATGTAACTTTTATTGTTTTCTTTCAGGGCAGAGGTCGTTCACACTACACACAAAAATGTGAACCGTCATGACTAAAATAACATCTGAGAAAAATAAGAATTGTGCAATATGGCCTGTAATGTCAACATGACTTAATTTGTGCTTTGTTATTCATTTCTATTAGAAATGTTATGGATGCAAATGCCAAAGTATATTTGTATATATTGGTTTGCACTCTCTGCAGACTCCACCCACAAACTTTTGCTTTGGTAGTTACTGGGATGGGGTGGGTGGGAAACTGGGGTCATTGCTAGGTTACTTGTATGTGGCGGAGTAATACTTAAAGAGCTTCAGTCAGAGTGCTGTTATTGTCAATACCAGCACTTCTAGAACTTCTCTCAGCCAATCACATTGCAGGGGTGGAACTAAGTGTATAACAAACAGTAGTACACAAAATGCATATAATAAGTTATACATCTTAATATTTGTTGCATTAGGTCTTTTTTTGACCTCAAATATTAACTTTCATGACATCACATTAAATGCCTGCATTCATTAAAGCTCAGTGCTCAATGTGCTCAGTCACAAGTAATGTGCTTAACTGTAATGGAGGTCAATGTAAAAATAATTCTGGAACATTTCTATTGGTCCATTTATCTTGAAATTTTTATAGGAATGTGAATATAATTCATATACATTATAATCATAATATATAGTATAAACAGTGCCACTGGAAAAAGAAAGAAAGAGTAAAACCTTCATTAAATACCTTCATTCATAGTTTATTTCAAAAATGTCAAGTGTAATTTAAAGGTGACTAACTTTAATACATGTAAAGTGACATTTCAGGCCTTTTTTGTTATACTGTTGATCAGTGTAGCTCAGGAAAATCAGAGATTAATTATTATTCAAACAGTATCAGCATTAAAACAAAAATGCTTGAATATATCACTTTACATGTAATGAATATAAAATATGACAGTATGCCATTTTACATTTTATTAACGTCACAAATGAACTTTTTCACAACATTCTTAATCATTTTTGTAGATGCACTAGTGAAGTCCCAAGCTTTTGTCCCAACAGTTATTATATATAAGCATCACAAAGACAATATAATGCTAATTATGATATATAGATATATACAGCATTTGTCCATAAGTATCACAAAGACCTATTTTGTGAGCAATGATTAATGAATGATAGCCCTAAATCCTACAGGTCATATAATGCTTCAGTGCCCTGAGGATCTCTGAGTCATACTTTTGTACACAGTTCATTAGTTGTAGACCCTGAGATCATTTCTGCTGTATGTCAGTGTTAACAACTTGATTTAACAACTTGATTTTGAGACTGAGGCCTACAGGGACATAATGGAGAGCATTTGCAGAGACATAAAGAGACTAAAGAACCATATCATTCCTATACAAACTGTACAGAGCAGTTTTTTAACTGTCACAACCAGCCATCTGTTAAACATCAGGCCAGAGGAGCCACTGATGATGCAGTCCAGCTATAGGTTCCCCAAGAGCCTACACACACACACATACACACACACACATCCAAACACAGCTGTGCGGGTTTCCCCCCTTTTTGTTGCCATAGTTTTATTTTCCCTCCCAAAAACAAAGCTTGTGACATTCCTATAACATCATTTCTCTTTCTGCATGTGCCCATGTTTACAGTCAGCCTGTTTTCCTTTCCACTGGAAATTCAGCCAGTGTTTTCATTTGCTGTTATCATTTTCAATGTGTTTCTCTTTTTGGAGGCCATTGAGCTATTTTGCACACTGAGCTCTAGTTTTATCTTAATTGAGGCCAGTCGTTTGAAGAATGTAGCAAAAGAAAGCATGAGGCTATTTACAGTGTTGCACTAATGTTCTGCCTTGAGAAAGAGAGAGAGAGAGAACCTACCAAATGGGTAATCCACACCTGCCACAGTAAAGCATCACTGCCTGTGCATTCTGCAGCAGTTTGAACTATGAGAAACTACTTCTCCCAGCATTACCTGTAGTTTTGCTTTGTTAGCTTGTTTTTTTCGTAGTAAACATTGCAAAGATAAATAGCCTTTGATGAACTTTAAAAACTGACTCTGTTATTAGTTTCACATGATATTTCTTTTGTATTTGCGTGAGAGGTCAGCATTACATGAAGACGCTGTAGGGTGTTTTTTGGCCATGTACACTGCTCAAAAAAATAAAGGGAACACTTAAACAACACAATGTAACTCTAAGTCAACCACACTTCTGTGAAACCAAACTGTCCAGTTAGGAAGCAACACTGACTGTGAATCAATTTCACCTGCTGTTGTGCAAATGGAACAGACAACAGGTAGAAATGAGAGGCAATTAGCAAGACAACCCCTATTCAGGAGTGGTTCTGCAGGTGGTGACCACAGACCTTTTCTCTGTTCTCATCCTTTCTGGCTGATGTTTTGGTCACTTTTGCATTTTGTCAGTTCTCTCACCATAGAGGTAGCATGAGGCGATTTCTACAACCCACAGAAGTTGCTCAGGTAGTGCAGCTCATCCAGGATGGCATATCAAAGTGAACTGTGGCAAGAAGGTTTGCTGTGCCGGCGGGCGTAGGAGGGCAACAACCCAGCAGCAGGACCGCTACGTCCTCCTTTATGCAAGGAGGAGCAGAGCCAGAGCCCTGCAAAATGACCTCCAGCAGGCTACTAATATCCATGTTTCTGCTCAAACTGTCAGAAACAGACTCCATGAGGGTGGTATGAGATTTTGAGTATGATTCCAAATCCAGACCTCCAAGGTGTAATAATTTTGATTTACATTGATCATTTTTATTTTGTTCTCGCATTCCACTATGTAATAAATAAAGATTTTCAACTGGAATATTTTATTCATTGAGATCTCGGATGTTATTTTAGTGTTCCCTTTATTTTTTTGAGCAGTGTACATGTGCTAATGTTACTTTATAGCATTTAAAATGAGACTTTGTGATGTTAAGTTGAATGAGATTTTTTTACAATGTTCTCTACAGCTTGTCCAACCTAGCAACAGTTGCTATAAAAGAATACGTGTGTGTGGACCTTAAATTTATGCATCATTTTGTAGCCCCCACTATTAGCTCTATGCTACAGTAAACTTTGGTCCAGCTTATAGAAATGACAATGACAAGTTAATATGCTATTAAAACCATAATATAACAAATACACTGTATCTGCTGCTGCCAAAATATTTTGATAAATTGTGGATTAAGTCCTTAAATCCTAAACGCCTGTATATGGGCCCACACTCTCATAATTAGCATGCTAGTTAATATGCTAGTTTCATTATAATTGCTACCCTATGCTGGATAATTCACAATATGTATTTGAATCAGGTATTATAATTAATGGTAAAATATCAAGAACACCATTAGACACAGTTCTTCAGTACTGGAATGTTGAGTGGAGAATTTATTCCAATCTTTCTGATGCTGATTAAATCTGACTGGGAGTTATTTGGCTTCCTGAAGCTAGCAGGCATCAATAAACCGTGAAAATGGTGAAAAGGCTTCATCGTTATACCCCCTCTGGGCTGATTTTGGCCTTGTTCCTGCAGTTCCTGATAAAGTATTTAATGTAGATCTGGGAATCTGAGTAAAGAATGTGCTTTGCGGTCCAGTTCTAGGATGCAGATGCCATGATCTTGGCCTTGTGGGAGGTCAAAAGAAGATGCAGGTGATTTGTGGAGTTGATGATAAGCAGAAGTGTACTGCTGTTTTTTATACATAAAATATCCTGACGCGACTCATAACTGGCTGAGATTTTCTGAAGCCTGTACACGCACTTGCATCGTTCTCTTCAGCCTATTTAACTAATGCCCACCAGCTGTGGCTAGTTGGAAAATAATAAAAGTAATCATTTACACACACTCTATGATGTATGTGTGTGAGAGAGTGTGTGAGTGCGTGGAGCGCTGACAGAGGTAGATTAGAGTTTGGCGTGTCTTGTGGTTTAACGTTGGCTGTTTAACACTCATATGTGTACTTTCATAAGTGCTCCTCAGAGGAAGCTGTGGAGAAAGTGTGTGTTAGTGCAGAACAGCTGCAGGGGCTACATACACATACACACACTCACTCATGCACACATTCACTCTCTCTTACACATGTACACTGCGTGCGCTCAGTTTTTTCTACCAGTGTGAAAGATGAGTCAACAGGTTTTATCACAGCCAGCGTTCCCTTCTGCCTGCAAAATGCTGAATAACTGAAGATTCAGCCTCGTCTCTGCATATTTTTCATCAGCATTGCTTTAATGCATCCTTAAACCTGAGAAAGGCACCACAGAGAGACACAACACAGCATGTGGTTATGAAAGAAATAACCTGGAAATGACAGTACATCCTTAACTTAATTTATTTTATTTATGTATGGAATATTATTTATTTATTGAGGAAAATGATCCAATATGACATATTTGTGAGTGATAAAAGTATGTGAACCACTAGGATTAGCAGTTAGTTTGAAGGTGAAATTAGAGTCTGGTGCACAGTAAATCTGCCAGTGTTAAATCAACACTATTAGAGTTAAATTAAGACTGAGGGTTAATTAGAGGCTGATGACAATCAGGTGTGAGTGGGCACCCTGTTTTATTTAAAGAACAGAGATCTATCAAAGTCTGTTTGTGGCACAAACAAATGAGATTTCTGAGGAGCTCAGAAAAAGAGTTGTTGATGCTCATCAGGCTGGAAAAGGTTACAAAACATCTCTAAAGAGTTTGGACTCCACCAATCCACAGTCAGACAGATTGTGTTCAAATGGAGGAAATTCAAGACCACTGTTACCTCCTCAGGAGTGTCGACCAACAAAGATCACTGCAAGAGCAAGGCGTGTAATAGACAGCGAGGTCACAAAGGACCCCAGGGTAACTTCTAAACAACTGAAGGCCTCTCTCACATTGACTAATGTTAATGTTCATGAGTCCACCATCAGGAGAACACTGAACAACAATGGTGTGCACGGCAGGGTTGTAAGGAGAAAATCACTGCTCTCCAAAAAGAACATTACTGCACGTCTGCAGTTTGATAAAGATCACGTGGACAAGCCAGAAGACTATTGGTAGAATGTTTTGTGGACAGATGAGACCAAAACAGAACTTTTTAGTTTAAATGAAAAGTCTTATGTTTAGAGAAAGGAAAACTCTGCATTCCAGCATAAGAACCTTATCTCATCTGTGAAACATGGTGGTGGCAGTATCAGGTTTGGGCCTGTTTTACTGCATCTGGGTCAGGACGGCTTGTCATCATTGATGGAACAATGAATTGTGAATTATATCAGAGAATTCTAAAAGAAAATGTCAGGACATCTGTCCATGAACTGAATCTCAAGAGAAGGTGGGTCATGCAGCAAGACAACGACCCTAAGCACACAAGTCGTTCCACCAAAGAACATTTAAAGAACAGTTACCGGAAACGTTTAGTTACAGTTATTGCTGTAAAGGGGGGTCACACCAGATATTGAAAGTTTCACAAACTTTAGTCACTCACAAATATGTCATATTGGATCATTTTCCTCAATAAATAAATGACCAAGTCTAATATTTGTGTCTCATTTGTTTAACTGGGTTCTCTTTATCTACTTTTAGGACTTGTGTGAACATCTGATGATGTTTTAGGACGTATTTATGCAAAAAAAAGAACATTCTAAAGGGTTCACAAACTTTTAAGTAATATATGTGAATGAAACATTATGGGTTGTTATCGTAGGCAAGGATTAAGCTTACTCCTAGCATTTCAAGATGCTGCACAGTCCATGACTAGACTTAATATCTATATCACAAACAGAGATTAAGTCTAGTCCTGGACTGCACTACATTGTGATTGGAGATTTTCTATGGAAAAGAAGACTAAGCTTAATCTCTGTCTGAGAAACCAGCCCATAAAAATAGTTTTATACCTTAAGTAGAGGTGACAGAGAGAGTTAGAGAGGGGTGTGAAAAAGAGGGATAACGTTTGAGAGGAAAAGAGGGGTGACAGAGTGACAGTAAGCGAGAGAGACTGAAAGTAAGTGGGAGAGAGAGAGAGAGCGTGAGAGTGACAGACTAAAAAGAGAGTAAGCCAGTAAAGCACTGAGTGACAATGTTCATCTGATTAAAATCTCGACACACCACTACACACTTACTTATAGAGCACAGGTACATCTGAATTTACTGATCAGGGGAAGTACATCTGGAGATAATATTGTGGTAATAATTAAAAAAAAGTTTTAAAAAGCTTTTAAAATGTAATAAAAATGGTTTAAAAGGCTGCTGAATCAATTCACTTTCATTTTTCACTTCAGGTTGGCGTTATTACTATGACTGTCTCAACAACAGTGTTACCAAAGCACAAAAACATTACATGTGAACAATATATCAATGATAAAAATAACAAGAAATTAATGATAAAATAAATAAAATAAGACCATATTTTTTTAGCACTATAAAATATACAGCTATAAACAGTTATTATAATAAATCAATTAAAAAAAAAATCTTTACAATTGTTTTATGCGGTGGGTGGGTTTAGGGAGTCATTTCATGGGGTGGGTGTGGTTTAATGTGGGTGGACTTTGGTATCTGCTAATTGACTTAATGATTATCTTAGCAAATAGAAGAAACATCTCTGTCTCTCAACTGTTCTCTTTCTTTATGCCTGTCTCTCTGTCTGTCTCTTTCTGTTCGTCTTTATCTCTCGGTCTGTCTATCTGTCCCTCTCTCTTTCTGTTAGTCTTTCTATCTATCTCTCTGTATGTCTCTGTCTCTCTCTGTTTGTCTTTCTATCTCTCTGTATCTCTCTCTCTCTCTCTCTCTCTCTTTCTCTGTTTCTCTTTCTCTCTTTCTTTCTATCTGTCTCGTCTTTATCTATCTCTCGGTCTGTCTATCTGTCCCTCTCTCTTTGTTTGTCTTTCTATCCATCTCTCTCTCTTGCTCTCTCTCTTGCTCTCTCTCTCTCTCTCTCTCTCTTTCTGTTTGTCTTTCTATCTCTCTGTATGTCTCTGTCTCTGTATGTCCCTCTCTCTCTCTCTCTCAGTCATATGGTTAGATGCTGTTAAACTTTGTCCAAGTTTGTCTGAATCTCATGCTTTTTTCCCAGCAGTAAGGCCAGCTCTGTGTGTGTGTGTGTGTGTGTGTGTGTGTAGGAGGTCTGGGACAGCGGCTGTTTTCACAGCGTGTGCAAAGATGTTGGTGTTAGAAAGCGTTTGCAGACGAGGCCACAAATCTTAGAGGCCGATTCCTTTATTTTATTCCCTAATAAACACAAGAATACAAAAACATGAGGTGGCCCTGCATTCAGCCCGGACCCCATCATCAGGGCAGCCATTTTTAGAGCTCGGCCGGAAACGTCGCGTTTGGGCGTGCCGCTTCAGCAGGAGCCCACTAATGACGGGTTGGTGGGGGATCGCTCTAATGTAGAAAAAAAAACCTGAACGTTTAGGGAAGCAAAGCTATCTTTGAGATGGAAAAGAGAAGAGAAGCTCTTTCCCAAGTGCACACACACACACACTCCTTCACATTCTCTTACTCGCTTGTCCTGTGACCACCAAGGAGTGAAAGTGGGTCTAAAGTGAGCTTCTGCTGCTCTAAATACTCTGCCACCCACTCAGAATCAAATAAAATAACATCCTGACTGAGGCTATATTAGGTTTGGCCCCCTCAGTTTGTCCATGTATTAATAATTTCATGAGAAGTTCTTGTTAAGCTTGAGTTGTAGCTCATAGACCTCAGGCTTAGTAAAGCAGGAGGATGTCATGCATGTACTTGCTTGTATTATAAATGTGAAGATTATCATGAATATATGTGAAATATAACTATTGTAGCTGGAGCGTAATGAGATTTCCCGACAGGGATCACCAGGTCAAAGTCTTTTTTTTTTCAAAATTAGTTTTTTTCAAAACAACATTTTTGTGAATTTAAGTTTTGTTTTTGATCAAAATATGTACTCTGATAGATATCTGAGACTATTATCTTTCATTTACAGCAATAATACTGAGTGGCGATGTTTTATCGCTAATGTGAGTGACACGATATTGACAAGATACCTCAATAAGTTGCCCAGTGACTTTGGCCTGGTTTTCCCTAGCGGGGTCACATATTTTCTACATTTCTACTACTAATTAGTTAAGATATCTAGTTACTAAGAAAACTAAGTACAGAAAGAAAAAAGTTTCACTGGTTTTGATATTAAACATCTATTTTGAAAATTCACACTAGCAAAGTATACTTTTATTTAATATTCCATAACTTATCATACCTGCCTTGGGCTCATTCTGGTCTTTACTTTCACCAGTAACATCTATCAGTCTTTGATCTTCCACTGGTTAATCTGAATCACTTCTGTCTAAGCTTTAGGTTAAGTGTGTCTCAGATTTTTTGTCATTGTTTCTTAGTAGTTTTGTCTTTTTTAGGACACCACCACAAAACTACTATCTTACACAAGAATTTGCCTTATTTACCACAAAATAGCAGTCATCAACCATGAGTAGCCCTTTAGTCATTCACGTTGTCTTAGGTATTACTGCTAGCTGGTTATCAATCCTGTTCTTGTCTTTGTAAAGTCCCTGTCGCAGTGTTCTTCACCATGTCTGAATATGAGCCAAAGCAGCTCCACGAGCTGAACCAGATACTCCAAAGTGGAGGAAAGTGGTCACATCACCCTTTACTGTTTACATTCATACCAAGATGAACAGTTTGCCCTCATCATGATTTAGCTTAAAGACTGAAATTGAGATATTAATGATTGATAACTTACATAAGTTAAAAATGACCGAAATGGTAAAATGGTGGATATCAGTTTTACATGGGGGATAATTTTGGGTTATTTTTTCTTCTTTTTTACTAGGGGGGATGGTATGCCTTTGTATCCCTCCACAAATCGAGCCCCATTTGTGCTATCCGGTGTTGACCAGAGGAGCCCTTTTGAGTCTTGGTTCCTCTCAGGCAGGGTTTCTTCCTCTGCTCTCAGAGAGATTTTTCTCACCACTGTTGCCAGGGCTTGTTTAGCTTGTTTTGTGACAACACATGGTGTTAAAAGCAATTTACGAGTGAATTTAGAATTTGTTCTAAAGGGTTTAATATCTACAAAAGCTACGTTACTGAAAACTATTACGTACAATAGTTACAGATATGTTGACACTACTGGACTTTCTATCCACCGCCCTTTTATGAAGTTTGAACGTTTGCAGAAAATTTGTGATTGATAAAGTGATAAATTAAGAAACTTTTTGAAAAGAGTTTTCTATGCAAGCATGAGATGCAGAGATGAGTCTATGAAGAGAACTCTGCTCGGCACAAATACAAGGTTAAATCTCTTAGCACACCAACATGAGACACTGGCCATGTACAGAACTAATGTTCCCCTTAATCACTTTACATCAGCTAAAAAAATAGGATGCATTAGCATTTTCTTTTGTACATCTGTATAAAAATTGTGAAACATTTAATGGATCCTGTTTTCCTGGAGTTTTGGGGTAAGATTACAGCCTAAGACCTAAACAAAATCCATGCATGGCAGAGCATGGTGAGGACAAAGAAATGAATTAGTTCTAGTCTGTAGTTGAATTAAGTTGTGCTCTTTTATAAAAACCTACCAAAGAGATCTGTTTGAGATCAGCCTTTGACTTTTACATCATAATGAAAGCATCTGATCCAAAATCAGAACAAACTCATGAGTCTTGGCTTGAGGGATGGACACCCCCACCTCCCAGCCAAAAATTGAGTTTGTCTCTTTCTTGGCTTGGTAAGATAAAAAGCGGTCCAAGCACTGTCACACTTCAGATCATGATTTTCAGATGTTCCCTGCATTAGCACACCTGAATCAACTCAAATGATGTTGAACCCTCAACCATTTGTGAGTGAATCATCTGTGTGGAAGCCAAGGGGAATATGAAAATGTCCCCATGCAGGATTCCCAGGACTGGAGCAAAAAGCAATTCATCCCTTCTTCTTTTCATCCCCCCTTCATCCTGGTTGACCAAATTGCCATTTATGTCATGCACTTCTTTTAGCTGAGGTGAGTCACCCGCTCTAAGTCTGCTCTAAGTGAAGGAGCCAGAGCGCTGTGTGATTCCTACGCTCCTGGCTTTTCTTGGACTGTGTGCAGGCCTTTCGGAATTGTTCTCCTTCCTGTGCCTCGGCAGTGCCTTTGTTTCAGGAACGCTGCGTGCTAATTACGGAATTCCGTCAGCACTCCAAGTTCTCTCGGACTCTCCTGCTCCTGTAAAAGTATGGGCACCGGGTATATTTTTGGCCCCTGTTGTCATACTATTTCTCCGGCATAAATGACATGTAGCTGGTATGTTTTGCAGTGCAACATGGCATTACATGTATGTAACTTCTTATGAACAAGAGCGTCATAGCTATGTCATGCTATTATAACACAGGAATAACTAATGTATTATCAATATTGTTAATAAATGGACATAATCTAGCTTTTAAACTTCTGAAAATAAAGAACTTAATCAATATAAAATAAAATGATTTTTACAACACTATTTTTTCCAAAAATATTGCCAAATTTAAAGTCTTAGGCACCTAAACATGTTATTTAAAACCATTTATCTTGACTATAATTATACAAATAAACATAAATACAGTAACAAGTGACACTAAATATGTCTTATGTAAAAAGTAGTTGATATCTTGTTAGTTTGAAGAACAAAGTTTGGTTCCAGATGTTCTCCTTGATGCTTCTCAGCTATCACAAGGTTTCATTCAATTCACCAGCAGTAACCTTGAATTAACATCATACAGTATTGATTAACCACATAAGTGAAATGCATTTTAGTCAAATTTCATATTCTGTTGATTATTTGAAAGAACTGATTGTTTATATTGTTACATGCACAGTATATTCTCATGTTCCTTTTGTCAAGTACTCTGAGCATTAGAACCTGTTATTTTGTAACCTGTTACCCCCACGCTGTGTATATATGACCTCATTTATCCACTTTAGCACTTATTTCAGTAATGACTCAATATCTCAATGGCTCATTTACTGCAAGCATCTCAGTATGTTCCCAGTGACTCAGTCCAGCGGGGATGTGGCGGGGAGGCCTGCACGTAAACCTCCAGTTCCTCAGAGCATGAGTGGCCTGATCTGCGGAAAGAGTGTGTGTGTGTGTGTGAGAGAGAGAGAGAATGTGGAGAGAGTGTGTTGTGGAGACTTGCTTGCCTCTGTGCTTTTATACTTGCCCTCAAAATAGCTGCTTTCTGATTGGCTGAGAGAGCACACACACTCTCTCGTTGAATCACACACAGCCAATTAGACAGCAACACTTCCTGTCCGGCAAAAAGATGTTTCCTGAAGATAGGAAGTGAGAGAAAGATACACACACAGAGAGAGAGAGAGAGAGTTGAAAGCATGCCCATGTTTCCCTAACCTTTGCCACTATAACGGAAACCCTTACGCTGGTCTCAGAGTGCCATGGCTGAGGGATGTAAACATACAGTTATTGCTGATTTGGGATCAGTGAATTTGACCACAATCACTAGTCTCATAAACATACTAATGGTTCAATGATGATGCTAATTCCTCAGACCCAAACATATCTCCAGCCATTATACACAATAAGGTTATAGTTGATACTCAATCAGGAGATAAAGTGCTTTTTTTTGTCCTTTCCTCCATTTAATTGGCCACATTCTAGCATGGGTCCATTCGCCATAGTGGCAGTCGTGAAGAGAAATAAATACAAGTCAAAAGAATGAGTCTGTTCAGATTCTGGATCAAATTTTGTGTAAAATACCCCAGAATTGCTTGTAGTGCAACATAACATGAAGCAAAATAGTGGCCAGTAGCCTAATGCTAGCATCTGCTAGCATATCAACAACAAGTACCTAAGTATTATGCTAACACTACAATCCATTTACATTAAATATTCTAATTCTGTACACACTGTGAAATGCTTTACTTGAATAAAAAGCATGCTGTGTTGTATATGTCCTATTATTGACTGTATATTTCTTCCTGAAGGTTTGTAGCATGATTATTTTAGCAAGTTTTAGCACGGTACTTTTCCTTCAATTAAAAATAGCATATTAAATTTAGTAGTTTTTATAGAAGGAATAAAAATTAGATTATTTACCTGATATAACCTAAAATATCACAATTCCTTGTAGCACAACATAAACCAAAGGAAAAAATGATTCTATGGTAAAATATGTTGCCAAACTCAAATAACCAAACATGCTAGTATGCTAATACTAATATACTAATGCGAGTATCATAATTCCTTTATTTTACCAGTTTCACTAAACTGCTGCTGTAGTGGTCAACATATTTCTTCCTGTAGCTTTGTTTGAGTATTACTAAACATTATATTTTACATAAGCATCATACGTGAAGTGCTTCAATTAAAGATAGCTGTGATCAATATCAGTATCCGTTAATACTCAAGCTTTCATTGTTGTACAGGAAAAGGTATCTTGGTAACTTCATGTAAACATGAAAAGCCTTTTTTGTCTATTGATTCTTTAACTGAGTCTAAAGAAGGTCAACATAGTGGTATTTAAAGAGCTGCGGAGGCTGTGGAGTGAGCTGTGGCAGTGTCTTAATGTCAAGCTGGCTAAAATCCATAACCACAAACGTGCACCTGAAATACATCAATAATCCAAATGAAAATCTACCACCTGCAGTACCTACCAGTATTAATACCTTCTCAGTTAGACTGAACACTTTAGTGATATGGCATGACAGTACTGGATTGGAGTTTAGAGAAAGCTTTGCTCTCATCACATCTTTAGTGGTTTTTTAAGGAACCATGAAAACAGTTCCAACAATTTGATGAGAGATGGTACTACCAGGACCTTTCTCTTTTAAGGCCTTTAAGTTGCAGAGTTAGTCTGGCGCTGATCCATCACTGTCAGTGATGCAAGTTCATTTAAGTTTTTTTTCCATTTGCAGTTACTAATGAAATGACCTCAGGCTGAACCGTCAGACCATTCTCCAGTGTAGTAATGATAATGACAAAATTACTTGAAATTGCTTTGAAACATATGTACTTGCATATTCACTATGTGATGTGATCATAGCATTGTCCAAGCATGCTAGCATGACTAATAATGAAGGGAGTTCAGGATCCATCAGTTAGCATGACTATTTGAACAATGCTAATTGAAATAGCTAATATAGTTCAAACAACATGATAATATGACTAACAATGAATAACAACTAGTCACAGTAAGGAAGTAGTGTATCAATTACTGGCAGTTCAGTTGTATTAGTTTTTATCAACATTTAGTTTTTTTCACAGATCTAACTCTGAAATGCAGCTTCTACACAACACACACACACACACACACACACGTCTGCTGAATACAGCTAAAACACATACAGACACACACACATTTCGGCTGCATACTGTAGTGCTAAAACACACACACACACACACACACACACCTTAAGGGGGCCTATGTTGTTCATAACCAAAAGACGTCTGTCTGAAGGGAAAAGTGCCATCAGCTAAAATCAGTGCGGTACAGAAAAAGACAAACACACATTAGCATGGATGTGCTATGAGGCCTCCTTATGCACGTCACCCGCCCAGACGTACACATACACACAAAGAGAAAAATGGCACCTTTTCGCACCGCCATTTCCTGTGTTTTTACTGAGTCGTGGAATAGAGTTCACTAGGCGAAGTGAACAAAACAAACACAGAGCTCTGGAAAGAGCTAATGATTCCTTTTCTTGCTCCTGATCCCCATCAATCTACTGCGCTTTAGCTGAATGTCTGCATGTATCATGCTAACATGCTTCTGCATGCTTGTTTCTTCAGGACTGCAGATTAAAATCCAAAGTATGCCAAGAAGCACAAAGAGGCCCCTGCCAAAATTAAATTATGAGTAGGGCGTCTGAGAATTAGTGGGTTTTTTTTTTTTGTATTTCCTGACAACATATAGAAGGTGCATTTCCTACATATTACTTTTTTCTTCAGGTCAACTGATATCGTGTGATTTTATATACTGTAACACAAACAGTCATAATTCATTTTTACCTGATTTTTAACCTCTTCACAGTGATACATCAAAAAATATGAACCGACTTCCATCCATCCATACATTCACTATCTTATCCACTTAATCCAGATCAGGGTCGCAGTTAGTCCCTTACCCCCTCACCAGGGCAGGGCATTACAGACTATCCTAGTCAAGCCCAGGACGGGGCACCAATCCATCACTGGGAGCACACACGGACAATTTAAAGTAGCCAGTTCACCTGACCTCCATGTAAGAAAGCAATGCAGACACTAACCATCAAACCACACGTGAACTGTCATATATATATTTCAGACACCTTTTTGTTTCACTGTTGATCAGTAGGGCACATGAAAATCCGAAATCCAGTTTCTCAGATTTCTTTAATATTGCATTTTGAATTTTAGCAAATTACTATTAAAAATGATCATTTATATGAGTATACAAAGTACAGTGG
>BRDA01069095.1:0-14726 GCA_036984385.1 Crenuchus spilurus
AAACAAGCGCTGAGGTAAGGGGTGCGTTACTATACTTTGAGCAGAGGGTTAAAAATGTAAAGAGTGGATTGTTATAAGCGAAAATGCAGTTTTTAGGCGTTTTTTGTTTTTTTTAGTTCATGGTTGTTTTGAGTAGTTTTGAGAAAGGTTGTGAAAATGGACGTTTTGGTACAGCACGCACCCCCATGTCTGCTGAAGTTGGTACGGTCCGAAGCGTAGTGTACTGTGTCCGTTCAGCTGAACGGGGAAAGTGTGCCGGTCCGCCAGTGGCTCTCAATGGCTTTCAGGGCTTGTTTTATTTGAATTTCTGGACTTTTCTACACATTTGCACCCCGAAAAAAACATTTAAAAACCAGCAGTTATGGATATCTTATGGATTTTATGGATACTCCCGTTTACGGCGGCTCTTGAAGGTAAGCGCTTGTTGTTGTATGTCTGAGCGAGTCCTGAGCGGTGGAGCGCTGGCTGGTGGCTGGCTGATGGCTGCTGGAGGTGAACATCATTATCAATAGGACTAGATGAGTAGGCGCAGGTGTAAACATTGGCTTCTGCTTTCATAACGCAAGGGGACATGGGTAAGGTAAGCCAGAAAGCACCGCTTTCTTCTAGTCACCCAGCATAACCAGTATACACCTCAGAACTCAATTAATGGGTCCAGTGTCCAGACCAGAACCTCAATCTCCACAGCAGAACCTCAAAACCTCTGTAAGATGAAGAGCAGCACACCTGTGCTAGATGTCCTACAAACAGTCAAACAACGCAGATGTGCTTGCAGTGGTGGTCGTGCCAAATCAGGCTTCTTACAAAATCCTCATTTCTGAAGTAACTTAAACATCAGTATTATGTTTACAACAAACAAAGCTTTAGCGTTATCCATTCTCCGAGAGCACAACGTCTTCTGCTTGTTCTGCAAACTAAAATTTCTCTGTTTTTATTTGCAATTTTTGGTAGAAACGTTATAAGAAGGTGCAAAATATGTTTTATTTTTACTCAACCTCATAAAACTAGAGAAGCTGCTGAGTTTTCTTTTCAGAGCTGAATACTGGCCACTTGTTTTTTGTTGAGCTCCAGAGCTGGACACTTTGATAATTGTGTTGAGTACAGTAATGATATAATGTAGTGTTTCTTTTGGAGGGTAAATTAATATATGCACATATTCAGCACTGCTGATGCTTTGTTGGACCAGTGGCCCCAGTTCAGATCAGTGCACTGTGGATAGCACTGCATTAAATGTGGTAAATAAATGCTAATCAGAATGTGTTTAAACTAAGAAGATATTATTTTTCCTCTAGTGTTCGTAGGATATGTGGATAATGACTACCATCACAGGCTCTTGGCCCAGGTGACGTCAATGTTTTCACATAGTTGTAGAGTTTTAGGCCAATAAACAGTAATAAACCAGGCCGAAGTGAGAGGGCCTTACCTCGCCAGTTTAGATTTGCTTTTATTTCCAAATATATATTTATTGGGCTGTTTCTTGCAGAGCCAACTATACTATATTTACCAGCACTGCTGTTGGTAAGAACTACTAAATTGTTATACTTGACTTTCAGTCACGAATAGCTCAAGTGCTTTAGAGTAGAACTTCATTATTTGGAAAGAGGGCACAGTGTTTTGTCTGTGCTGAAAAACCCTCGAGCCGCCTCTTGAAAGACTTGATTTTTTTAAGGAGATGAAATCTAAAGTGCAGATTACTGTGCCGACATGAATAAGAATGGGAATAAGATTGTATATTCATTACGGAGGGAAAAGGACTTAAAGCTCCTGTAGATTTGTATGAAGTGTTGATGTATTATGCATTATTTCATACTTTTATACATATGGCGGTGTTATTAAAGTACACCGGTTGTGTTACAGCAGTGTAGCCATTGTCAGGGCTGGAGGAGGAGATTTACTGAGATTTATTTTTGAAGGCCTTCAGAAAGGTGAAATTGTGGAAGCAGCAAGAGGCTTTAAAGTGTTTCATCATTGCAATTTTTTTATTGCAGGTTTGTGAGTCTTGTAATTATTCTTTTAATAATTAAAGAGTATTTCAGTATAAAACATAGACTTAAGGTGTGTGTGTGAATGTTTGTATATATATATATATATATATATTAAACACACACACACACACACTATGGGTTGCTACATAAATTGAGCTCAGAAAATATTAGACCAGTAAAAGCTTGAAAAAAAAAATTTTATAGATCCAAAATCTCTTTACATTTTCTATTTACATTAAACCTAAGTTACAGAAGGTTTTTGTCCTCTCCTATAAAGTTGCTACTTTGTTTGTATTTGTACATGTTATTTATTTATTTATTTTTATTTATTTTTTATCCTGTATTTGAGTTTGCTACTTGCATTTATTTCTCAAATAATATTATATATATATATATATATATATATATATATATATATATATATATAGTGTGTGTGTGTGTGTGTGTGTGTGTTTATGTTTTGAAAAAAAGTAGTTCCAGATGTCCTCACATGTATTTATTATTTATGTAATAATACTATCATTATGATATAATACTGGAGAGTCATGAGGAGAGGTTTGAACAGGGATAAAACCAACAAGTTGGCCCATAAAATTAATTCTTAATTCATCAATATTGGTGTTATTATAATTAATGTTTTTTCATTTCTTTTTTCGGAGCACTTTTTTCACAGTACTGTATACAGTAAGTTATATATTTTTCAGATTTATATTTCAGAGTCAAAAGATCATCAAACAGCATATCATGTATAATGTAGCAACCTGGAAAACGCGTAAATATTAAAAGTATGAAACACTGTTTTATTCCTTTTCTAACACACAAAGATAGAGATGCTCTTCCTTTCTGAGGACACATTATATCAGCTTGTTTAGAGTATTTAAAGCAGTGAATAATATTCCTATATGCCCTGTTCAGATAAGACAGTGAATGAATAAGTGTCCCTTGGCCGGTAAGGTTTTATTTTTTACATCCCGATCAGTTAATCAGCGACGCCGGCCGCTGGGTTTGTCCTGTTCTCTGTCGCCCTAGCTTTTCCACCAATCGAATTGAAGTGTTCTGCTTACGTAGGAACATTTAAGAGTTGAAAAAGAGGTCAGTGTCGCTTCAGCCTAGAGAAAAAAAAACAACAACAACAGGGATTGGCTGCTTCAAGATTCGAGTATATTTGTCATCGCTTTAAGCGTTATTGGTTAGTATTAATTAAAACCGAATACAAAAGACAAAGCATGATGAACTGTATATATTTGAAACATGAACATACCAGTGTTGACCTTGATTTATACGTGGCTCAGTGGCTAGTAGGTTTTAGATTGGTAAAAGGTTCAGACTGATTAAAATACTGCTTTAATCGCTGCTCGCAGCTCCTCTGGAACCTGAGAGTCCTTCACCAGAGCACACGGCACTTACCGAAGGTCTTCACTGAGGTGTTTTAATCTCACTTTTCCTGGCTGGGAAGATAACGAAGCTTTACAGAATAGCTGATGATTTGTATTCCCTATAAAATACTCGTTTGATTCATTTTTGGACGCATAAAAGTACGAAAAAGCTCAACTGCAGCTGATATCTGGTTAGAAGGACAAAGTTAAAGGGATAGATTTTATTGTCTGGACTCTGTGATTCAATGTCAAACGAGGCCTGTATGATAAATACACTGTTTGGTTAACGCAATTTCATTCAGCTTGTTTTCAGAGCACAATGGCATTTTCTTGACCTAATCCTAGGTATCCATCCTGGTTCTGGATATTTCTGTAGAACGCTATGGCGGAGATTTATATTGTTTACTGCGCTGGACAAATGTGGGCCAACCGTCACAGGAAAGACTCTGTCCCATTTTTACATCCCCGGCATGCGCTCCTACAGCCCATTTATGTTGTGGAGCTGCTTTTTCTTCTTGCTCGGCTTGTCTGGAGCCCGTATCTTCTGATGTTTACTGATGTTGTCTCCAGAGCGATTCTACTGGAAAGAGCTCAGGCTAGTCGTAAATGAGTCATAACCTACTGTTTGAGTCATGATCCAAAGCAAAGCTTTGGGGCATGATGGTTTAGGTCATAAAACGTCAAGCAAAACTATAGGAACGCTGTGGTTTATCTGTTCCCAAATCATTCGCTTGTACTGTTGGCAGCACCGATTCAATGCCTTTTTTGAAATAGTGAACCATTTAATGTTCTAATGCCATGTTCCTTTGTATTTAAACAAGCAGAATAGCACATTTAATGACTTCCAAGTCTTTCAGTCGCACCCAACACATGCAAAACCCACACTCACCCATTTATGTGTTTATGTTGTTGGGAATTTTGAAGGCTTTATGATCTATGTACAGTGAAAGCCTGAGAGATGATTAAAGCTGTCGTTTGTTAACATAGCTCTTTTCGGACAGATATCAACACTTCCGCTTCAAGATGCCTGCCAAGTTTGAATAATCTGCTTTCAGATGTAAATTCAGGCGGCCCTACTTCCAGCTATAGTGTTAGTGTGGGCTGGCCGAGCGTAAGCCTACACATAGCATTACAGTTTTTGTTCTGGAAGGGGAACAAAAGGCTGGGTGCGGGGACGGTTCTCAAAACGGGATTAGATAAAGGTAAAAAAAAAAAGAAGGAGAAGAAGTCTCGTGTTTTTTTCCCAGTCGGCCCAAAACGAGCAGATGCGGCGTGCGGAGGCCTGCCAGCCTCGGCCGAGTCTCCACAGAGCCTCCACAGTGGCTTTTCACAAAGAATCCCGCTCCCATTCAGTCCCCTAATCCACACTGCCCAGGGCTCGGCCATTGTCACTTTGCATGCGAAATTTCAATTAGTGCTGGTACCAGTTGTTTCTCTGGCGAGCGGGTGTCCGATTTCCGAGGGACCGTCCACAGGCCACCTTGACCCTGCAGTAAATTCGGACAGACTCATGGGAAGGGCACTGACCCGGCCTCTCTTTCCATGCTTTTTTATTGACCAAAGCAAAAATATGTGGACGTTAGCAGTTCATGTTGGTATATGTTGAATCCCTAATTGTTGGATGTGTATTATTAAATTAAGCTCATAATACTGACTTTTTGACTTGCTTTTATGCTTATAATCTATTTTTTTAATGTTTAAAGCCACTATACCCAAAGTATGAGCTGAACATTTTTCAGATTTTGAATGTCTCAACCAACAATGTTTGAGCTGTTTTGGATTTTGCCTTTATATGCAGTATTATATATGACCTGACAGTTATTTTACACTTTGACAATATTCTCTACCCCAAAAAACACCTAAAATAATATATTTTTCTTTTATATATATATATATATATATATATATAAATATACTTTTTTCTTTTCCTGTAAAGCATGTGTAATAAAGCATTTTAAACAACAAAAAGCAGCTGCGAGGCTCTTTTTGACCACTTAGAAGCAGTGTTGGGTACTACTGAATTGTGTGGCTTCCTCGTGGGCATCTCGCCGCTCCTGCGTCGCTACTTTAATAAATATAAATTTTTTTTATATCAAGTTTAAATGATCATATCTCTGTTTTTTCTTGGTCTATCAACATCAAACTAAACGTTTTTAGACAGAACTTGAGAAAAATGGTCGACAGGACTTTGTTTTTCTGTTTTGAACCAGCTGCGTGATCGGTGACTCCTGAAGGTTAAGTGTTGCACATGACCACCAGAGGGTGATAAAAACAACCTATTTTATCTGTATTTAAGGTGACTGTAATGACGTTCCATAAGTTCATGCTAATATCTAATATCTAAAGTCAAACCTGATTACTGCTAAGATTAGCAGTAATCAGGTTTGACTTTAGATATTAGTTGTATTAAAATTTGATTCCGTAGCATTTTTAATCCTCTGTTTCTTTGTGCTTTCACTTTATTTAGCCACGTTCATCCAACCTCCTACACCAGATGTAACATAGCCTGCAATTATTTTGCACCGAAAAGTTATCTTTGAGCATAATAAAAGGCCACGCCGGTCAAGTCCAGACAGTTCACCCGGTGGCTTGTGTGAATGAACGTAAAGGGGAGTTTCCAGGATGGATCAGACGCTCCGTGCCACATTTCTGCCCTCTCCAACGATATCACAGAGAGAGCCACACACGTCCCCCTGCTGAGACCACCGTAATCGATCCATCTTCAAAGCCAAGCCTCGGCCTTTTTTATGAATCATACAGAGAGCTCCTTCATAAACATTTGCTGTTTGCTAAAACGGCCAAAAAGGATGCTTCGTTTTTGATGTGGAGGAGTAAAGAAAGGCTTTAATCGTGTTTGAGTGTGTTTCATAAGTTTGCTCAGTGCTTTATTATTTGACTTGTGGGCCTGTAGCATCTTGTCGGCCTTGATGTCCAGGCTGCAGTACCACCGGAGTCAGATTTCCTCTTTTAACGGAGCAGCAAGGCCTTTTCAGATAGTTTCTTTTTTGTACTTATGTAAGCATTCAAGTGAGTCTTTCTTACTGTGGAGGATGGCGGTGGAGCTTGGTGCTGTCAATCAAATGTATACCACCCATGTAGGGCTGCACGATGTGCTGTAGGTCAGTTATTGTGATATTGTATTTGCAGCTGATGTTGGAGAAGGATGTGATATGCAAATGAGCTGTCTAGACAATCACAGTGTCTTATGTGAGTCTGGTCATAATGTAAAAAAGATCATATTTTTAATAATAAATGTTGTTATTGCATGCCATTGATTCAATATTTTTAACATTGCAGGACATCCCAACTGTTTCACTCTGAGTGTACAGCTTTAATTTATATTCTGCACATTTTTAAATGAAACTGCATCCGTGCTGAACACGCCAGCTTAAATGACGTTTGATACATTGTCTAAGTTATACCCTACTGCTCCAAACATTTTAATATTGAAAAGGTTCTTTATTGTTCATAACTTAATTGAAAAAGGTAAACTATCCTGTATTTTACAGTGGAACCTCGGTTATCATTTGCAATGGTTATGAAACAATTTGGTCACCTTCAACTTTTTTCAAGGAACCTAGTTTTAGTTGGTGTGCCCATGCTATATTTGCGAAAACAAAGCACCCACCCACGTGTTCCTCACTCACCCATGCAATCCTTGTTCATTCTGTCTTTGTTTCTCATTGAAAACCAACGAAAACACATCACACTAAAGTGATGTCACACAATGCTGCCACCTGAAAATTGGTGTGAAAACAAATAGCAGCCAAGAACCCTGAGAACGGATGTACAAAACAAAGACTGCGACTGGACCACATCAGCACTCTCTAAAACACAGTGTAAACCTGTAAGAGTGATGTTAAATGTTCATTTATCCATTTCATTAGTCTTTAGTATTTATTTCTCATTGTGCATCAGACACTTTGTAACAGATTAATGACTTTTTTTTTGTTTTCATGTGAAATGAAATTTAAATGAAATATAATTTGAAATTTTGGATTGTTATTTTAATGAAGTGTAAATTATACTGATTAACATTAAAACTAAAAAGTCTTAATATAAAATATTATGATGAAATAATGAAAAATGTCCGTTTGTGTGTAATGAATATTAAATAAATGAGTTTTCATTTAAATGTATTCAATTATGAACACAAATGTTGGACTCAGAGTCTTGTGAAATATTTATTAAAAGCCATAATTTAGTTTTTGAGAATAATAATATTGTTATACTCGGGTACAATATATACAGTCTATATAATACAAATGAATTCCTTTTTCTCATGTGTTAAATTGATCAAATTATGTTATATTTAGTCATTATTTTAACTTCAGGACAAAACATTTGTCTCTTAATGCTTTATGTTGTACACAGTTAATGCATTTGCTTGATGTTATTAGATGGTGCTTTGCAGGGCACTGATTGCCAGCTCAGTAGCTGCTCAGTGAAGAAAACTAAATATTAGCATAACTCGCCTAATTCAGATCTCGATATTGAGAATGTCTGGAGATCCGTAAAGGAGAGCCTTTGTAACAGAGTTAATGACGCAAGTTTGTCATTGAACATCCATTTGGTTCAGTTGGGAGCTTATAGTCAAAACAGGTTTGAGCTGAAAGTGCCGTATCCATTACGCCCAGGAATGGGGTAGAATTTCTCCCATAAACTTGCTTTGTGTTCGTCCAGAGCCGGTGTGGAAATGGAGGCCAATCGAGTCCTATATGTTACAGAAAATTGTGTGTATGCTTCTTTTAAAGAAAAACGAAGGATCTGTTGAAGGTATAGTTGAAGCTCTCTGGGATTTAGGTGCTTAAAATGGGTAAAATGGTTAAATGATAGCTGTCTAGCTTCACCTTGGGGTGATAATTGTTCCAGTCTGCAGAGAAAGTGACGGTCTCCACTCTGTAGTTCAGCACGTCGGGGGTTGTCTGCTCTCCAAAACACCAAGAACATTTGAGAGTTTCTTATAAAAATTATTTTATTTCTGTTTTAAAGACAGACTATGTTCCTTCAAGAAGTAATGACACTGTATGTCCAAAAGTTAATGAATGCATTCAGCTACTTTAAGTTGACACAGATGTACAAACACACACAGCTTGTCTAGTCCTGTAGAGAAGTACTGCCAACAGAATAAGACTCTGGAGCAGATACACATGAATCTATTGGCACCATGTCTAATGCCAGGTGTGAGCTAGAGGGGTATAAAAACCCCCCAGCATTGACCTGTGAAGTGGACCTGTGTTCTCTGCTCTCTCCAGTATTTGGGATGAGTTGGGGATGAGTTGGTGGTGATCATCCAACATCATGACCTCACTAATGCTCTCGTCACTCAATGTAATCGAATCCTCACAGCAATGCTCCAAAATGTAGTAGAAAACCTTCCCTTCCCAAAACTTTTGCCAATATAATGCATGCTTTGTCAAATTGCTTTAATGAAGGGTGTTCAAATAATGTTTACAAACAAGGTGCCTGAATGTACTTTAAGGGTTGATTTAACAATCTGAGGAACCCCTACAACAGTGGTGGTCCTGGAGATCTACCATTTTACACTTAATCATGGAAGACCTTTAGGGTCATCTGGGTATTAGAGAACTCTCCAGGGTGGTATTTCCTGGATCAGGATCAGGATTGAATGTGCCTGCCCTTAAAGATCTTCAAAGAACATTTCATTGGACTACCATGAAGTGTTGGTCACTACCAGTGTAGTGACTGACTAATATGGGATTTTCGATGGCCAATGATGATACTGATATTTACAGAGCAGGGTGGCCAATATCGATATCTACTAGTGCATCTCCAACAATAAGAATGTTATATAAAAGTGTCCAAGACCTTGTATTAAATTTGTGTGACATGTAAAGTGACATTTTTTGAAGCCTTTTTTTTTTAATGTTGATAGTGTTTGAATAGTAATTTACTCAAACTCCAAATGAAATATTCTAATCATAATGCCAGTATTTTGTTTTTGTTGTAAGATGTACAAAAATAATATATAGTACTAATTACATTAATAATAATAATTATTATTATTATTTTTTATATATATTATTAATGTAATAAACAGCTCTAACATTGCTCTAGAACAGCTATACTAATAAGGCTTTCTTCAGATGTGCCTGTGAATTAGTTAATTTTTTCACTGCACATTACTATGAACACAGAACAATTACTGAAAATAATAAGCCAATGTTCATTTTTTAAAAGTGACAGTACAGTTGAACTTCAGTTTTTGTCATTAATCTGTTCTAAAGTGCCTGATGATTTCAAAAAAGAACGATACCTGAAGCAGTATTTTCCCTAAGAAATAATGTAAATATAATTAATTAGTTTCACACAGTCCAAAATATTAACAAAAATACATTTTATATAGAATAACTATAGTTTTACATACAGAACACAATGAGAAATAAATACAAAAGACTAATGAAATGAATAAATGAACATTTAACATCACTCTTACAGGTTTATGCTCTGTTTTAGAGAGTGCTGGTGTGGTCCAGCCAGCTGCCTTTTTTTGTACACCTGTTCTCAGGGATATGCCATCACTATATTATGTTTTAGTTTGTTTTGAGCATTATCAACAAGAAACAATGAGAAACAAAGCCAGAATGAATGACAAATGTGTGGGTGGATGCTTTGTTCTTGCAAAATTAGCGGTGAGTCATTTGGGCACACTGATGAAAAGGGCAAATGAACTATAACATGGACAGAATTTCCCCAAAAAAGTCTACGCTAACCAAATTGTACGATAATCAGAACAAACAATAACCTAGGTTCCATTGTAATTGGCTCGATGAATCGACTAACTGATGAAACAGCGTGAAGGTTCCTGTAACCTACTGAATCCACACAGGCCTAATATTTAACTTACATATTCTCCCTTTTGCAGCAGAGTGGTCATTCCTTTGCATTTGGCCTACTTTCCAGCACTGTTCTGTCTCAGCGGTGAAGTGAAACACCTCCATGAGTTGTGGATCTCCATGTTATTCATTCCTTGTTCCTATACTGTTATAAGTTGGCCTGGTGGGTCTCCTAAGACATACATCACGAGAAATCACTGGAGAGGGAAGTGGCCTTAGATACAGACTTTTAAACCAGATGTGAATAGTAACAGTTTCAGGTTTCATGTCATGTTTGTTTTTTCTCTGTGAATTATCTACATCCTGCACTGAGCCCAGAGAACTCTGAGAGCATCAGCTAATGAAGTTTCAGCCGCCTTGTCGTCTTTTGGGGCTAATTAGAAAACTGTAATTGCATAAATTCAGCTCTCCTGATAATAGTTCCTCATAGCAGAGCTGTTTAACCACTTTTTTAAAATTGGTTGAATATTTCCTGATGCTCTACATCATTTATGAATGAATTAAAGCAAAAACTGTTTTAGCTTAAATCTGTTGAAGCTGAACTCACATGTATTAGGCCAAAAAGTTTAAATATATAAAATACATAAATTAAAATTAATGTCTAAAATTAAAACTGTCTAGCAAATTATATATTTTTTTCATTTTGAATGGAAAACACACACACACACTCACACACACACACATGCATGGTGGCCAGTTTAAATTTCTATAATACATATAATATTATTCTATAATTCACATATAAAATAATTTAATAATTATAAATTTTTATTTAATATTTAAACATTTTATTTTTGCTGAACAGTGCTTTGCTGTTATAATTGTCAGTTCTCAGTTATCCATTAGCAACACACTCTTATAATTATAATCAATAATACATATAGGAAATGCTAAACAATCAATTTAAACATTCCTGGGGGCGGAGCTACATAAAATTGCATAATTGTGTTTTTTACATTAATTTCTTTTTTGTACCATATTAATGCTATGATTAGGGGTTGATTAATTATAAGAGACCATTTTTAGCTTTTTTAATTATTACAGTCAGCACTTCAACAGAACTCTATTTATATTTATTCAAAATATATTTTGTTAAACACTTCTAGTCTGGCACAGTGAAATGTGGACCATGTGTGGAGTAAATCCATTAAAATGCTTTTACAGCATTTTTATAGCTCTGTATTTATTATTTAATATCTACTAAATGTTCATTTTATATATGCTGGGATTAGAAGCTGTATCCACACTACAAATATCAAATTTATGTTAAATTAATATTAATCACAAATATCCATTATCACTGTCATTGATTATGAATAATTAGTATCAATATTGGTCCTGAATAAAACATAACAGCTGATTATTAGTCATAGTACAAATGAGGTTTGGATGCAATTGTATGTGAATTAATTAATTTATTTACATTTTTAGTTACTAATATTCAAATTTAAGCTTCAATCAAACTTTTTGGTGTTAAATGTTATATTCTCACTAGTACCAGTAAAACCATGAATCATTGATATTGACAGATAATATTGGCCAACCAGTATATTGTTTGGGATCTAATAGGTTTCATTATTTTTACTACTTTAAACAGTTAAGACATCAATAATATACACCAGATATATTAAAAGATATTTTATATTTTTTATTGCCTTATTATCTGCTGTTTTATTCAGTAATTCTACTCTGCTGACTTGCCTGCTGTGAAGTAAAAGTATGTTGTAAATGCTCAGAGAGTGTGTCTCTGAGAACAGCTGCTGGAGAATGCTGTAAGGGCAGCTGGACACACTTGGAGCAGAGATTATGCCCAGTTGTGTGGATGTGAGCCAGCACATGCCCAGCACTGCTGTCGATGGTCAGGAGACAAGACCGCGTGGCATCTTCAGCACTTCAAGATGTCCATTTTAAGATCTTTTCAAGATATTTACAGTGGAACCTCGGTTATCATTTGCTCTGCTTATCGCACAATATGGTTATTGTCGACTTTTTTCAGGGAAATTTTGTCCAAGTTATCCTTCATCAAAACAAATAGAGGCAGAGAACTTTGAGAACAGGTGTACAAAACAAAAGCTGCTAGCTGGACCACACCATCACTCTCTAAAACAGAGCGCAAACCTGTAAGAGTGATGTTAAATGTTCATTTATCCATTTCATTAGTCTTTAGTATTTATTTCTCATTGTGTTCTATGTGTAAAACTATAGTTATTCTACATAAAATGTGTTTTTGTTCATATTTTGAGTGTCTGAAACATATTTATTGTATTTACATTATTTATTACGCGAAATACTGCTTCTTTTAGTGTTCTTTTTGGTTATTGTCTGGCACTTTAGAACAGATTAATGATGAAAACATCTGAAGTAATTCATCCTTTAATATCCAGCTCAGATTTGTAGTGATTTTTTTTTGGTTTCTTCCAGATCTGCACATTTGTTTCAAATGAAAATCTAAACATAAAATGATCAGGTCAGTTTCTGTTCAAAGCTGGTTTCAGAGAATAACGTCCAGAAGCTCCTGATGTTCTGTGGGATGTTTCTAGCAGACAGAAGCTGTGGATTAGTCTGCTCATCCTTCCTCAGAGACAAAGACGGCCTGATTACACACTCATCTGCATAACAAAGAGAAACTCACCTGAACCAGAGCTGCTGCTGCGTCATGTGATTCACAAGCTCTGTAGGACCCACAGCTTTGAAAGTGAAAAGTGTGAGATTTTAACAAAACATACAGCAGCTCTGAGTGTATGATATTAAGAGATTTTTATTTACTCAGTCTGCATTTTCATTTATATCACATTCATAACATTTCAAACTATTAATGATCAGTACTGTATTTCTGAGTAATTTCAGAATTTTTGACATTTTTCACTTTTTTTATTTGAAAATGTCAGACAGACATTTCTACACTCTGGGAAAATGTCATGATCAGTGATCCAAAAAAATGACCCAAATGACTTTAAATATTATTTTTGTATTTTGACTTCCATTAATAGTTATGAAGGATTTTACATTCACATGTAAAGTTACTGTTTTGGAGATGCAAGGTTTTGTTTTGAGAGTATTGACACAGGGAAGGGCAGCTTGATTATGGCCATGTTTTGTCAAAATTCTGAATTTGACTTTTTGACTTTACGTATAGTTCAACTGAATATCAATGAAATCAAAATTTTATATTTAAAAAAGCAAAAATTTATATATAAAATATCTTCTGGACATTCAGATGTTTTTCATGATTTAAAAATGTTCTGCATTGTAGATTAATACTAAAGTCATCCAAACTATGAATAAATACATATGTAATTATTTAGTAAACAAACAAGTAAACAAACCAGAATATGTTTATATTGGACATTCATCACAGTAGGCACCTCTTGCTTAGATGCAGCTTTCTTGGCATTTTCTCAGTCAGCTTTATGAGGTAGTCACCTGGAATGGCTTTCAGTTAACAGCTGTGTCTTGTCAAGAGTTCATGACTTGCATTTCTTGCCTCTTAATGTGTTTGAGACATCAGTTGTGTGTCTACTTTGAAGAATCTAAAATCCAAAACCAAATCCAAAATATTTTTTTTTTGTTTAACACTTTTAAGTTTACTATATAGTAATTTATTGTAATGTTATTATAAATCTTATTGCTACTTTATTATTATGATCTTTTATTATGTTTATTTGATCAGATTTAGTGAATGACAGAATAATTGTAATTTTTTATATTACACTAATTACATATATGAGTCTGAGCTGGAGGCGGGGCTATTTGTTTTTAGGGTGATGATGACATCTACAGTAAAATCAGTATGGTATGGATCATGATGTGATGTTATCTATCTCTCTCTAGCAGGGCTGTAGGACTGAGCGTACTCTGTCCACTGCCGGAGTCCTGTCACTGGGACATTGCCCCAGGCATTGTCACTCACAGTACACCGGCTGTCACACATACTTCTGCGTGTAATAAACAGTGATGTGTCATGGCTAAACATGACATCTTTCAGAAAGAGGATGGTAATAGTGATGGATAGACAATCTAGTGAAAATTATACCACAACCTTGATCTTGAGCATTACTCATCAGTCCAAAATGACCATGTGTCTTAGTCAGCATTTGTAAATGTGCAGATTAAACATTATGTTTTAAATGAAGCATCATAATACTCATGTATACTGACAGCCTTTCTGTTCTGTATACTGAAATATTTTATAATAGACAAGAGTACAATAATCATCATAATCAACAGCCTGCAGTAATTACACAAGAATTAAGATAATGATTGTTTTCTGTGCTGTACTGTGATGATAACTGCATTCCTGCTGTGCCTACCTGTGTGTTAAGTTCAGTACCATCACCACCTTAAGTTGGGGGAATCTCCTGCCCTTCCTCCTTTGATTGACCAGCAATATATTGACCAAGACTACAGTGGTACTGAAAAAATACATGATAAACCACATGGTTGTCTTGGATCACCATGGTGAGATAAAATACACTGCTCAAAAAAATAAAGGGAACACTAAAATAACA
>BRDA01069096.1:0-13708 GCA_036984385.1 Crenuchus spilurus
AATATATTAATAAAATTATATTAATATTATTATAATAATAATAATATATTATATAATATAATTAGTCACTTTGGATAAAAGCGTCCGCTAAAAAATAAAAATAAAAAATAATAATAATAATAATAATAATAATAATAATAATTACATTAAGGGAATGTTCAAAGAACGTTCTAGTGTGAAAGAATGTTCACACCTAACGTTCTGATAACCAAGCAAGAACTCCACACCATAATGTTCGCATAACCTAAATGGAACTTTCTCACAATGTTCTTGGAACGTTCTTGTGTTACCTGGGCAGTGGCGCTATTAGCAAAATCAGTTGACTCAGCCACATGTGTCAGAATACCTGCTGGAGTCTTTCATTCACAATAATGTCATTTGCATTCAGTCACCTCAGTGAAAGCGATTAAACTGTATTGGACCCAAAGATGAGATTGATTCTGTTTCAATGAGGCATTGCGCGATCCCATTGCCTGGAAATTGAGGCCGGCCTCCATTATGGCAAATGGAGGGTATCTATAGTGGAGAAGCCCTCTTCTGCAGTATTACCACCATATGGATTACAAAGGCGGCCTATTAGACTGACATTTAGCATTTAGCTAGCATCCCTTGTTTAGCTTAATTGGCAAACTGAGTCTGGATATCAGGGCACTCGCAAATGCCTCTCATCCAGAAATGAGACCGAATATATTTGAGTTGGAAAGGAAACTGCTGCTATTTATCCATATGGAATTGCCGGGGTGATGCTAATGCTTAGAGAGGCTCGGTCTGCATTAATGAGTTGTGAGGGTTTGGAAAAGGTTAGCATAGCGTGATGAGTCGGTGAAGTGAGCTTGGACGAGGGTGAGTCTAGGACTCCAGACCACACTGTTGAGCCATTTGGAGGTGCCGTGGGCTAAAATTGGAATAGAGGTGCCTACCTGATGACCCCTGTGAAGAGGTTGAAGTTTAGAGATGTGGTTGAAGGAGCCCCAATAACTGTCCTCTTATCCTGTAGAGATAGTATTCCTTTACGTCATAAAAATGGTGCACGACCATTTTTGGTATGCAAACTGCAAACTGCAATTGCAGCTTAAAGTGCTGAGAGTTTGTCTGTGACCCCCTACTGTGGGCATCATGTGTAACATACGTACTAGTGCATCTCAAAGGATAAAATGATGTGGAAAATGGTCGTTTTTGATTTATTGTTGATAAAAAAAGACTTTAAATGTCATTTTAATGTGTATGAAATTGGATCATTTACCTTGTTGAATTAAATTATAAACATGTTGACGTGTATTTTTTGAGATACACTAGCTCTTATAGCTCTAATATTAAGTTTCAATATCGTCACTCTTTTATGAACACCATGTACAGTGGTAACCCTACTTACGAGTTTAATCCGTTCAGGAGCCGAGCTCGTTAGCTGGAATGCTCGTTAGCTGGAATGCTCGTTAGTAGGGATGCTCGTAATTAGGGTTACCACTGTATCTCCAAAATGGTAACTTTATAGTAGAAGATAAAGACTTTCTCATTTTTTAATGTAAGTTAAATATACTTTATTCCAAGGACTTGTGGGGCATTTCTGTTGTGCCATTCATCACAAGATGTTCATACAATAAAGGGTATTTGTTGGGTTTAAATTGCACAGTAAATAAAATGTCAAATAAATGGAGCTACATGGCGGGTGGCACGGTGGCTTGGTGGTTAGCACACTCAGGGCTGAAGTCTTGGATTCAAGTCCTCATCTTGGTGGAGTTTCCATGTTCTCCTCGTGTCTGTGTGGGTTTTTTCCGGGGTCTCTAAATTATGTCTGCGCCCGCACAATGCCCTATCATGGGCAGGTGACACCACGACCCTGATCAGCATTAAGGAGAAGATAATGGATGGATGGGTGGAGATACATGGTTTTCAAACAACAGCAACGAGGCACCGAGTATAGGACATTGGGTAATTGCCCCCAGCCCCCCAATGCTAAAGTTGGCACAAATGTCAAGATAAAGCCCTGGAAATGAAAGTGCACAGAATATTCTAAAAATCAGTTGTTGAAGTGTTGTTCCTGGGATGTTTGAGCAGATTTTTAGTGTTATAAAGGCATCAAAAGGTTATATAGTCTGTTCCAATCACGAGGACCCTTCAAATACAGCCAAAAACTTAACCTACATTGAGACAATTGGATTCTACACAAGTATTCTTCTCATGCACATAATAAGAAAGTTGAAGAGAGGAGGTCACATCTTCAGATATTCAAGTGTAAATTACCATCCATCATCTTCCACTTAATCCTGATCAGTCTCCTACCCATTCACTGGGCACAGGGCAGGGCATTACACTTAACTAAGCCCAGGACAGGGCGCCAATCCATCGCTGGGTGCCCACACACAAGCAAAATGTAGTGTTCCCAATTGACTTGACCTTTGGATTGTGAGAGGAAACCAGAGACCCCATAAAAAACGCATGCAGACACGGGGAGAACATGGAAACTCCACCCAAATGGGGACTTGACCAACCACCAAGCCACTTTGACGCTCTCTCTTCTAAAGTCAAGGGTGTTAAGAGTTTGTACAGCTTTTTATTGCTTTTACTGTTCAGTGAAGGCTTTATATTAGATTTTTGAACATTGCTGTGAGGATTTGATTGCATTCAGCCGCAAGAACATTAGTGAGGTCAGGATGTTGGATATCTCCAACTTCTCAACTCGTCCCAAAATTACTGGATGGAGCAGCGTTCCTCTGCTCGGCTTTATGCACCTCTACATGGTCAGCAATGGGTCCAACTTAAAGTAGCTGAATGCATTCATTAGAAGGGGTGTCCAGAAACATTTGGACATGTAGTGTATCAACTTTTTTGTGTCTGTTAGTTCTAAAATAAATCATCTTAAATGTGTTTGTAAGAAAGGCTGGATACCCAATACTATCTGTAAAATTGCTATGCAAATTATACTGCGTGTTATTCTGAAAGGTCAGTGTGTGCAGTAAAATATAAAGCATGTCAGCTGTGTATCTGTTTAAAGTCTTATTTTGAATGCATGCATTCAAATGGGTGCATTGAACCATCTTCATCATGCAGCATAGCATTTAATGACAAACAAACTTATATTTTGCTTGCCAGCTTGCTATTACTCCCATTAAGTTTCTCCCATCCACAACCATTGACTATTTCCTGATTACATGGCAACATGGCCTTGGCTCTGTTTCGTATAAAGCAAAGCATGTGAGCATCCTTCAGACAATAAAAATTCAGAGAATGTCTGATACAGTATTGGCAGCTGTAGTGGTGCAAATTTTATATTTACAGTATTTACAGTAAAACAAATGTGGTTGTCAGAATATTATTGTAATAAATACAGTACAATGTGTCCTGCTATTACATTCTGTGCCACTCTGGGCGAAAACCAGAGAGAACCCAGGATGTGTTTGATAGCCATGCCCATTTGTTGACTCTCCCTATCACTTGTAATGTGCCTGATTAAGGGTGCAGACTAACACTGGCCTCCTCTGATGTATGTGAAGTCAGGCTCCGCCTCTTTTTGAACTGCTGCTAATAAATCCCTGCCAGGCAGCCAATGCGCTTGGAGGAAAGCATAGCAGGCGCCACAGCCAGTCGACATTATTTCGTAGTGCTGAGGAGAGAGTGCCATCTTACCCGCCCGGAGAGCACGGCCAATTTTGCTCTCTCAGGCCGATGGCAAGCATCATGATCGGGATTCGAAATTTGCTGTCCTTGGATCATAGTGATGCTGCTTTAGCCCTCTGAGCCACTCAGGGCCCCAGACTTTATAGTTTGATACTTTATTTCACTGTATACATCTGTATACATGTTTACGCTCGAATAATGTAGTTTTCAGAAATGAAGTGCAAAATTGGGTGTTTTGGCTGATGCATGCATTTACAACTTTACAGTATTTTTACAATATTTTACAACTTTACAGCATTTAAATTGACAGTATTTCACTGCCACAGAAACTCAGTCAAAGTCTGCAAAAGAGAAATAATGTTCTAATTTTCAGAAAATCTCTACAAAAAATTGTGTTTTAGCTGATATATGTATTCACAGTATTTCCCGTTTACAGAAACTAACCATGGAATAATATGTTATAATATGAATAGTAGTACTGCAGAACAGAGAGCATCAGTGAAACACTGTAAATACATTTATCAGCCAAAATGTTAATGTTTAAATCTCTTTTCTGAAAAAAAAGCATTATTTCAATGTTATTTTAGTTTCTGTATCAGTAAAATACTATAAATGCATCTATCAACCAAAACCCAGTTTTTATTTCTCTTTTCTGGGAGCACCCCCCCCCCATTATTGTGATGTTAGTTTCTGTTGTGTAAATTAGTGTTTTGGCTGCTTTTCAACCTCTTTAGAGTTTACAGTCTTTTACTGTGATGGTTTGACCATTTTTCTTTTTTAACTTTTTTTTAGCCCAAGGCCCGATGTATTTTGGCTTTCTCCAGCACACCTTACATTGGCCTGCAGTCCTCCAAGGCCAGAGTTGGCATGTGTTAGTATACATATTGAGCTTTCACACCCAAACCAATCCCTTCCTTTCTTTCTCAGAGTCATTGACTTACAGTTGGGAGTTTAACTTCATGCAGTATTTACTCGTCTGTTGGTTTTTCTGTTGTAGCCGTCTGTCAATGGCGCTGATCCATCGTTAGCTGTTAGTGAGTCCTCGAGATTTTTTGATTTGCTTTGATATTCATAACATAGCATGTTATATAACGTTCATCATTACCTGTAATGGCACTTTAGAGAGTTGTATTTTGCACCCCAAACACAGCCCAGAGGCAAAACAGCCCCCCCCCCCTTGTCAGGCACTAAGAGCACAGCACATTTCATCAGGGAGTCTGCCCAGGTCAGCGTTTGAACCAAGTTAACCATGAAATACAAGGTTTGATCTGGATTCAAGGGGGAAGGAAGGAGAGAGAGATAAAAGAGGTAAAAGAGAGGAGAATTAATGAGATGCTGTAGGCACGTGTGGACAGGAGAAGTGAGAGAGTCTGTGCAAGAATTACACTGTACACTGATTTGTTCTATGGAAGTGTGTGTGTTATGGCTTTCCTATGTATGGAAGTGAATTCAGCATAATAATGATATTTGAGCATCTGCAAGTACAGATATCAGATTAAGTACAGAGAAGAAACTCTACTTCAGCCAGCGAAAGTAATATGTACAGCGAAAATGTATTTTGGCCAAAAATTTACTTTGCATCACATTATAATGCAAAGAGATGGGTTGGAAAATGAACAAGAAATGCTCGTAATGCTCAACATGGCATCCCAACTTCCCTTGCTAGTAAAGGCACCTGTAGGAAAAGCCCCGCCCACTCCCCTTTGTTGTGAAGCTATGTGCATGTGTAGTAGCCTGAACAGTCTGAATTAACTGAATATTTTATATATTAAGTTAGTTGTATATAAACACAGGAGTGTTTTATGTTGTTTTTTGTAATATTATTTATTTAATGAATTTGAATGGTTTTTAAGTCCTTATATAGACTGTACATTGTATTATGAACTAAAGCATAGTTTGTCCAGTTCAGTCAGATTTCACTGGAAGAACATATGACATGAGAATAAAGACTCTAATCAAATAATAATAAATAGCCTGTTTTTTATATACATTTTAAATATACCAACAAAGTTTCCCCCCCCTCCCTATCATGAGTTTGTTGTTATCCCACTTTGAGCTCGATTGTGTGATTGGTGACTCCCGAGGACTAAGCTCTGGATACAGTCTGAGGTGGTTAAAAGAAGTTTTGTTCATGTGTTTTGACAAAAACATTCGGGCTCTTTAGGTGACTATTGAGTTGCAGTGTTTGTTAGCAACATTAGTTTTGCAGCTTCAGTTCTAAACTAATGAAGCAACAAGTGGTCTATTTAGTTGACTATCAAGTTGTAGTATTTACTAGCAACCAGTGCTGGTGCTCCGCCTACCCAGAACAGGCACTGTACGTGCCCTACAAAGTGCCCCCCCATTTGTGCTTAGGGCACCCATATGCCTAGTGCCGGCACTGTACAACGAGATGGTACTTTATGTTAAAATCAGAACATAAACTACAACTACAAAAACTGTACAACATGGTCTTTTTGTTCACTTTTTAAATACCACACTCATCTAATGGTTTTTCAGCATTTGATCCAGTTTATTCCTTGTGGTTTGGCTATGAAGCATTCAGACAAGAAAGTGTTGCATTTCTGACCTCTAGTGGATGTTTTTTATCCCAACATAGCTCTACCGATTGGTAGAGATGGCACAATTACTTTGTGTTCTTCAATAAGACATAGCGACTCAAATTTTCTCTACAAAACGGATGGTAAATAATGTGTCCATGTCACTGTTTAGACACTCATGTTTGAGAAAGTGTAATATACATACTTACACTTACATTTACATTCCTGTTAAACCATAAAAGCAGCTTCCCATGATGCACTGTAATAAGTGATTTCAGTTTCAAAACATTGCCACCTCAGTCATGAGTTCTCAAGTACCAACGCCATCCCTCATGACATTTAATAATGTTTTTTTAATGCTAATGACCATCACATTAAACTCAATATACAGCCATGCGATCAAATGAAGGGGTGATTCTGGGGGGTCACAGACACACAATAAGAGCAAAGTACTCTTCCAACCCAGCACAGCGCAGTCAGCATTCATTCGCCAACATTTGTTTGTTCACTGGAGACCACCCGGACTGAAATATGTTCATATGGAGCAACATTTGTTCATTCAGTGTTTCCTCAGACCAGCATTTGTTCATATGGACCTGTGTTTTATGTTTCATTATTTAAGAGAAAGTTAGTTTGGAATGGGACCTGCAAAGCTACTTTCCATAGCAAACACTACAACTCAATAGTCACCTAAATAGTTAAACAGTTCCTTATTTAGGTGCAAAACTATTGTTTTTAGGAAACACTACAACTCAATAGTCACCTAAATAGCCCAACTATTGCTTCTTTAGTTTAGAATGGGTAATGCAAAGCTAAGGTTGCTAGCAAGCACTGCAACTCAATAGTCACCTAAATAGTTAAAGAGTTGCTACTTTAGGTGAAACGTTATTGTTTCTAGGAAACACTACAACTCAATAGTCACCTAAATAGCCCAACTATTGCTTCTTTAGTTTAGAACTGTAAGCTGCAAAGCTAATGTTGCTAGAAAACAATGCAACTCAATAGTCACCTAAATTGCCCAACTATTGCTTCTTTAGTTTAGAATAGGTGATGCAAAGCTAATGTTGCTAGCAAGCGCTACAACTCAATAGTCACTTAAATAGTTAAACAGTTGCTACTTTAGGTGCAAAGTTATTGTTTCTAGGAAACACTACAACTCAATAGTCACCTAAATAGCCCAACTATTGCTTCTTTAGTTTAGAACTGGGAGCTGCAAAGCTAATGTTGCTAGCAAGCACTGCAACTCAATAGTCACCTAAACAGGCCAACTTCTGATTTTTTACTTTAGAATGGGAGCTGCAAAGCTAATGTTGCTAGCAAGCACTACAACTCAATAGTCACCTAAATAGTTAAAGAGTTGCTACTTTAGGTGCAAAGTTATTGTTTCTAGGAAACACTACAACTCAATAGTCACCTAAATAGCCTAATTATTGCTTCTTTAGTTTAGAATAGGTGATGCAAAGCTAATGTTGCTAGCAAGCACTACAACTCAATAGTCACCTAAATAGTTAAAGAGTTGCTACTTTAGGTGCAAAACTATTGTTTCTAGGAAACACTACAACTCAATAGTCACCTAAATAGCAGAACTGTTTTCATCAAAACATCTGAATAAAACATCTTTCAACCCCCTCAAACTGCATTCAGAGCTTAACCATGAGGAGTCACCAATCAATCAGCTCAAAGTGGAATAAAAACAAAGTCATGATTAGACTTGTCATAAACTTCATTTGACAGTGTTGTCTTGAAACTCTATGCAAGCATTAGTTTTTTTTTGTGTGTGTGTGAGAGAGAGAGAGAGAGACAGAGAGAGAGAAAGAGAGACAGAGAGAGAGAGAGAGAGAGAGAGAGAGAGAGGCATTCATTACGATTCTGTGTATAAAAAAATCTCTGAAGTGTTGGAGCTGAAGTCAATGGAGAGATTACAACAAGTAGTTCATCTGATTAACCACACACAGCCATACCGCAAGGACCACACTGCCCTCTACACGTCTTTCCATTAGTCCTTATGTGGTAACTATTATCATTCTGATGTATACAACTCCTAACGGCATCTAAGGCCATGATGTTTGGCCATTATCTTTGGCTCTTTCATATGCCAGGCTTTTTTTTTTTATGGTGAGTCATTTTCAGAAGCAGTGTTGCAGGGCTGCTGCAGCCAAATCCTAGCTGGATTAAAGTCAGGAAAACATATTGTATTACATACAAGTTCAGCTCATAGAATATTCATCCCCTTGATTTAAGTGCACCGTACATCTCATTCTGGATTTGCTCAGAGTATTTCTGTCCTATAGGCGAAGAGGTAATTGGAGATATTTAGGCTTATGCTGACTACCCTGCAAAAGGCAAATGCAATTTATTCTTGTAAATAGCAAAGTAAAAATTAACATTTCTCTTTCAGCTAGAACTTTTTTAACACTTAGAAGTCATAACTGATGGAAACAGAAGCAAATATATGCCACTTTACCTGCAAAGATGCTTTTTGGAGAAGAATTTGACCAAAATCCCAGAGGTAGGTGCAGTTTCAACCAACCTTCAGCCATTTTTGTTTACCATGTGTTTTGTTGCAGTTACTGGCCACCTGGTGAGGCATTATATAGTTTAGTAAGATCTGCTACTAAGGATGTTAGTCCTGTAACTATACGGTTTAAACCAGTGCATTTAGAAATTTTTATTTTGGTTTTTTTAAAAAACAATTTTTTTGCTGGTAATTTGTACACAGGGCTGGAAAAACAAAGTTGTTTTGGCTCTTCTGGCTGCTTCACATGTGCATAGTTCCACAACAAAGGCAGAGGCAGGAGCGTCGCCAGTCATATTTTACTGGGGCACATGCCCCAGTATTGATCTGCAGTGGCCCAGTATAAATTTCACCAGTAAAAAAAAATCACTTCAGAGTTTTAAGTCTACGTAGAATACACTACAAAATGCGCACATAGCTACTAAATATAGTAATTCATTGCAATTATATTCACTCTACACAATACCCACATGGCTACTTAATATGATAATTTATTCACGTGTATAGAGAGAGAGAGAGAGAGAGAGAGAGAGTGAGAGAGCTACGTGACTAAAGGTAACGTAACGTTAGCCCATAACAACTTGCTGAATACTTATATATCATATATTATTTTTATCTTGATCTCCTGTAGATGGATATCAGAAAGAGTTTTGCTCAGCAGGGATAAAGCAGCAACAACCTGTGTCTATGACGTTAACGCTACGTTAGCTAACGTTATTCCTTGTAGCAAAACAGCCGAATGAACATTAGCAGTACAGACAGTGACTTTTGTTAGAAATGGCTAAAGTAATAAGGATGGGAAACCCAAAGTGGTGATGGGAATATCCAGTGAGTTGGCGTTAACGGTGGTATCATGCTGGTTGGGACTTCTGCGTCAATGATGAATATGAGAGAGCTTGTGTTGACTAGATAGCCCAGTTTGCAGTGGTTCAAACTCAAATGGTGCACCTTCATGTTTGTAAATGTGGGTACATTTGTCCTTAATCATCAAGTCATAACCCAAATTTTTAAACCATTCAAATTTATTTCACAGAGAAAATGCACAGTATTATGGACTGTCTTGTCAGTCGTTTTGCCTTTATAATTGGCTAAAATGCTCTTGTCTCCAGAAAAATGACTAAAAATATATTTTTGCGTGTACCAGTAGTGGTTTACAAGTCTAGAGTCAAGTTCACAAGTAGGCCAAATGCATCAGTTCATTCTGGTGATTAATCAAAGATCCAGTTAACAACATAATCTGATTTGAGTGTTTAGTTTAAAGCACTATTTATGCTTTCTTAAATGTAAACAAGAGCAGAAATCTTTTTTCACATACATTATCTGTGCCCCAACTGTGCCCCAGTACAGTCTTAAGTCTAGTGACACCCCTGGGCAGAGGGGGTGGAGCTCTTCCTGTAGATGGCAATCTGATTGGCTTTTTATGTTGAAGGACAGGATTTTGACTGAATGAGATGCCATGTTGAGCGTTGCAAGCTTTCCCATTAATTTTTCATCCAGTGACTTGTTATAATGCCCCCCCATTGCAACCTCCCCATTCGCTGTACAATTCCCCATCCAACCCTCACCCCCTCAACAGTTTGTGAGTACACCCAGCAACTCCAATATCCAAACTCCCAATTGGGGGCAGTGTAGGCCGCCCTCGTGCCGCCCCTGATGTTGTGCCACCCTGGGCAGCTGCCCATATTGACCATATCAGAAACCGCCACTGCGTCAGTGTAACAGCATTAATAATTATAATGGTGATGCATGATTCATAGATTGAGTTGTATTCTTGAGCACCGCAAACATCCGACAACACATAGCACAGCTGGGAATCGAGCTTGAGCTGCCACCTCATTACTAATCTGTACATTTATCATAAACATGCCTCAGGAACATTGCCAGTGTTGTCTTGAATCTAGTTAATGAGCTCAGAGCACATCAGACAAAACTAAATACATATTCTCATAAGATTCTCATTCCTTTAAGAAGTGCTTTTATTCCCTCTTATTTGTAGTCATGGACAGAATGTAGTGTTCATGTTTTTATCTTTCACTATCCAGTACGACCATGTGGAATTCAACTTGAGTTGTTTAAAAGCTTTTATACAATTTATTTATTGCAGAGAGAGATAGAGGGATTGAGAGAGGGAGTGTGGAGTGAAGTGTGAGAGAACATATTTTTTCATTTTCAGCAGAGAAATGCGGCCCTCGTTAAAATACAGACGAATGAAATCAAAATGAAGAGAAACATGGCAGCGCTGAAGTCTACAGTAACTGTAGCTCCGTTATGAATGTAGCTTTAGGTGTAACTGAAATGTGCACTGACTGAGTTATGTTCTGCCACTTGCTTCAACTGGCATTTTACTTTGTTTCTTGTTGGTCAATCAGCCAAGATATGGCTGGAGCTAGGGTTGCCACCTTTCAGATTTTGAAATAAGGGACACCCCTGGCCTGGTGGGGGGTGGGTGGGGGTGTGTTTGGGGTCAGAGTGTGATAGGGGGTGTGTGGGGGGGGGCAATTCCATTGCAGGTTGGGTGTTGGGTGTGGCTTGAATGTTACACATATATAATAAAAGGTCTTGCACTGTCAGAGAAACATTGTAAAGCGGACTGAAATTGCCTTCAGTAGATGCTATTTTTTAAAATCATGCACCATTTTCAGGTGTATCTTAGCAATGCAGACAACGCTTTCATTGGTCATGAATTGCACTAGTGATGGGCTTTTATGGCTTGGTTTACTTAAAATTCCTCTTACAGCTCCCAAAACAGAAGACTTTTCTTCTTCTTCTTCTTCTTTTTCTTTTTTTTTTTTGCTGCTTAGCTTAAGCTAATAAAATATTGTCAATTTAACAGTGAATGAAATTAAGTAAATATAGAAATGTAAAAACAACTGAAATAATTATTCTTTCTAAATTATATATGTATTGAGTTTTGCATTTTACAGAAAGAACAGAACAAAAAAAAAGAAAAGAATTATATCCCTCTCAAGGCAGGCGTTGCAGATTTGCAACAGCTAAATTGTAATTACCTAATTACTCCACATCCATATTTTATGACCCATTTTTTACTCAAAAGTAACACTGCAGGTCTTCGTTGTGCATGAGCAACAAACCGTTTCCCACTAGCTCATCAGGTGGCAGTGTTTCCTCAATTCCAAGATGTCTGCCTCCTTGGTGTCACTGACACAGGTTTTTTAGGCATCAATTTCATGTAAGTTTCAGTACCAACCTTCATGAATTTGAAAGCAATACTGCATAAGATGAATCATGAACATATATATATATATATACAGTATGTACCAATTAGTAGATTTGATCTCCTCTGGGTTTTTCTCCTGAGGCAGCTCAATTTCAATGTTGCAATATTGCAACATGTGGCCAGACAGGTACCAATGGATGCCACATGCTTTTTACTATGGTTATTTGACCATCACCCTTGTTTACTAATTTCTTTGAAGTGTCACTGAGGGTATGGACCTGCGTTCTCACCTCCACCAGATGAAATTCAAAGTCCAAAATGGTATTTCGATCAGTTCATGGACAAATCCATGTTTGAACATATTTCTCACCAATCTAACCTGTATGCAGTTATGAAGAATGGCCCAGAACTGAAAAAAAACCCCTTCTGAAATGGAGCAATTCATTGGTTTACACATCTTGATGACCGTAGTACGTATGCCATCGTACCGCATGTACTGGCAGACAGCAACACACTATGACCCAATTGCAACAGTCATGGGACGAAAGCGATTTGATCATCTGCGAACATTCATCCATATGAACGACAATACCAATGTGAAGCAAGTGGGTGAGCCTGGATATGATCCATTAATCGAGGTCCGACCAGTACTTGAGAAAGTCCGTACCAACTGTTTGAAAGTCAAACCAGAAGAAAACCACTCCATTGGTGAGCAGATGATCCCTTTCAAAGGAAAGATTGGAATGAAACAATATATCAAGAACAAGCCGCAAAAATGGGGAATCAAGGTCTATACTTGTGCAGGTGTCTCTGGACTAGTCTATGACTTTGAAGTATACATTGGAAAAGGGACTGTGACCAATGAGCGTGGACTTCATCTTGTATCAGAGGTTCCAAAAGGACTAAATTACAAGTGCTTCTTTGACAACTGGTTCACTTCCCTGAACTCATTGTGGAACTGAAGAAAATGGGAATTCTAAAAGTTGCTACCATCAATCGTAACCGTCTCCATGGATGTACCCTCAAAAGTGACAAGGAACTGTCAAAGGCTGGGCGTGGTGCATATGAAGTGAAATACGAAATGACAAGTGGGATGGCCATCGTGAAGTGGTATGATAACAAGGCAGTGTTACTGGCATCATCCTTCATTGGCCCTGATCCTGTTGACAGATGCAGAAGATGGTCAAAAGAGAAGAAGGAATATGTGGAAGTGAACAGACCCCACATTGTCAAGGTATACAATAACAATATGGGAGGAGTAGACTTGGCAGACATGTTTGCAGCTCTCTATCGCATTGACATCCACCCACGTCGTTGGTATCTGCGCATCTTGTACTACTTGATTGACCTATCACTGGTCAATGGCTGGCTCCTTTACCGGCGTCATCTCACCCAGAAGTATGTGGCGCTACTTGACTTCTGTGCTCAAGTTGCAGATGCCCTCATCAAGGTTGGCAAACAGGCTGACATGAACAGCAGGAAAAGAGAACGACCATCATTGGAAGATGTTCCAGAACCCCATCAAGCTGCCCCACCTCCACTTCAGAGGATTGTTGCACCATCGGTTGATCGCTTTCAAATCCATGCTGATAAACGTGGACAATGCAGACTGTGCAAGACTGGTTACACGCAAATAGCCTGCCAAAAGTGTAAAGTACTTTTGTGCTTTACAAAGTGCAAAAATTGCTTCTTAGATTACCACACGAAAAAGTGAAAGGATTTTAGATGTTGGTGTAATATTGTTTCATGCAAAAAGATCTCTAATCTCTAAAATATCTAATTTTGTTTACACATATAAAATTTGGTTTTTACTAATGTAATTTTTTGTTTGCCCTTTTTACCCATCCATACAAAGTTGGC
>BRDA01069099.1:0-25000 GCA_036984385.1 Crenuchus spilurus
GCCACCAGGCGCTCGCATATGAGCCCCAACCCCGGGCCTGGCTCCAGGATGGGGCCCCGGCTGCGCCGTACCGGGCGACGTCACTGATTTTTCTGTTGATGTTTCCATAAGGGTTTTGTGAACCCTTTAACCTATTTAAATACCAATTTACTCAAACTCTAAATGAAATATTCTAATAATTAGAAAGTCTGTGGTTTTCATAGCTACAAGCCATACTGATCAACAGTAAAACAAACAAAAAATGCATTACATTTTGTGTAATGAATATATGAATTATGAACAGCAATAATTCTCTCTCTCTCATTATATATACATATACACACACACACACATACACACACACACACACATATATACACACACATATATATATACACACACATATACACACACATATATATATACACACATATATATATATATATATATACACACATATATATATATAAAACATTTTATTTTTGACGTGGCACTATGGGGTAGCTGGTTTGATCCCCTGAACTGCCAAGACACAACTGAAGTGCCCTTGCACAAAGCACCTAACCCCAAACTGCTTTCTGGGTGATGTGGATAGGGGTTGCCCACCACTCTGGGCAAGTGTTATCACTGACCCCAGATCACTATTGTGTGTTTGTTTCACTTCACAGATGGTTTAAAACAGGTCAGATTCCTGTTTATGCAAGCACATCAGTCAATGTGTCACTTCCACTTTCATGTAGTCTCAGGACTCTCAAAATATGTGACATCAAGAACTAAAGTACTGTACTGAGAACTTCACACAAACTGTAACTCTCTGATACTCAGATGTTGCTTGGCATCATGTTAAATATACATAAATAAATGGTAATGTGAAGTCTTAAATGAATGTTTCTTTTATAAATGTTATAGAAAATTCCAAGAGGTTGTTCCACAAAACAGGACTTTTCAGTTTAGCCAGGTAACGTAAGCCCAAAATCAAATCTGTCCAGTGGGATAAGAGCAGTAGGACATTCCTACTGGAGAATCCTCAACGCTGGGCATAAGCGGTCAGGCTAACTTTTGCTTTGTGGTATACCCCTCTGATTGTACCAGATATATATCACCAAAGACCGAGGCCTGATTTTATGACTCTTCTGTGGACTAAAATGTAAAAGAATGAGAGTATATCATACACAGAAAAGGTCTATAGTCTTGATTAGAAAATCAAACGTAACATAGGCCTACAATTATGGATGCATTAATGTGTGATTTACTTTTCAAACTGTAAATGATTTGGGTTTATCCCCCCCTATTGGTGAATTATAGTATTTAATCAGACCACTGCATATATAAAATGTAAAATATCATAACCTAACCATTTAAAACTGTTCCAATCTTACATTCAAACATCTTTCTCTAAAGTGTCTATGAATTAAAACATCAACATGGGCTGAGCTACTACATTTTATTTTTACGTACAAAAATGAGCAATCAATGGTTAAGATTCTATTGTTAATGTCATAATACAAAAACAAAAACAAAAAAAAAACAAAGATGACGACGAGGACTAAGAGCAAAACTCAAAAGTATTATAGATATTTACAGGCTTACAACTGACAACACACACAGGGTCATAATGCATCATAATCATCATCATCTTCATGTTTTCTTTTCAGGGAGCCCGAGTCACTGGATGAGTTCTGAGACACCATGTTAGTAGTAATGAGGATGTTCTTAGAGCCGATGAGAGAGGGGTTGATGAGGACATTCTGTACTGTGCCAGGAGTAGTTGGGGTAGCTGAAAACATGACAAAAGTTCACTTGCATGTACAGTACTGTAGGTTTGAAAAACTATATTTATAAAAACTATTTATTCAAACTATAAAACGTGTGCCAACTACTGAGCTGTCAGCACATAAGTGAACATACAAACTACACATTCAGAGTCACTCACTATAATGAAATGTCTCATCAAGGTATAAAAACATGCACTGACCTGTTTTGACAGATGCCGCCTGTGAGGAGGGAATTTGAACGGTGAAGCGCTGGCCTGTTAACACCGGAGTTCCTACTTTAGTGCCAATTGTCTGCACTGAAGGGGTACCTGGGAACCATAAAGATAGGACCATGAAGGATAAAACTTTAGGTCTGAAGAAATAAATTACCCTACAGATTTGCATTCTTACAAAAACAAAAATGCACAATTTGTGAAATCTGTCAAAGAATCAATATCTGGTGAATCCCTTATGCTCAGTGACTCATTACACTTACATTTATTTATTACATTTATAAAGACCTATTCCAGCCCACCAAATAACAAGCAAAATAATGTAAATGTACCCTTAAAGGTACAACATTGTTCTTAAGCTCAAGTTATGTACTTGAATCTTTTACTATGTTCAGTTTCCCAAAATACAGGAGCATATTTTCATACAGGTGAGCGGAGTCAATACAACTTCAAATAAACTAATTACAACAGAATCTGTACAATTATATTCTCCAAATAAAGGTTCTGAAGACATAAATGCATTTTTTTTTCCCAAAATCCAATAACTACATGGAAATCAATGCAAACTGGATTCATTTTTCTTGAAAAAGAAATTTGGTAGTTCTAACTACTGTAATAGTTTTATGACTTTGACAGATGTAAGTAAAGTTAGTAACAGCAAGCGTTCCACTGTAATGGACTAAATCTTACTCCATTATGAATTCCCAAGAGAACTCACCGAGTGTTGGCGTGCTTGGCCGACTGGAAACTGCCCCCACACTGAGACGTGGCACCGTTATTCTACCCGCAGAAGAGGACACCTACGCAACACCAGACAATAGTTGAGAACTATGCCACAAATCAAACTAGTTTAACTGTTTTTTCAATGTGTGTGTATGATCTCAAACACCATTTATAATAACTCATTTCAAATTTCTTGCAAATATTAGATAGTGACATGTTAGCAAATTGGGCATTATGGCTTCAGGCTTTTTAACGTTTCCAGGATCTCTTCTTTATATAGTTCTCTTTGCACATAATGAGGATGCACAAGTAACCAAATTATTAGGGTGAAATTCAGTTGTGTCTACTGGATTTACTCATTGCTCAAATTCAATACAAAACATTGCAGTATGGTGTTTAAATGGGCACTTGAGTTTACATGGGTTATTTGCCAAATGCATGATTTTGTGCATAAAATATCCAGAGACAACCATGAAAGGTTGTGGTCTAAAAGTGGATGGCAATAACTTATTAGGATGGGAACAAAGTATGAATATTAAATAAAATTATAATAAATAACAGCCAATCAAATAATCCTTATCCTGATTATGTCCTTATAACATTACTGTCTCTTTCTTTGAACATCAGCTATAAATGGAATTTTGCTAGTGGCTTGCACTTCAGAAAGGAGGCATCACTGTAGATTTTGTCCCAGTATGACACCAACAACAGGTATTCCTCGATAAATATTCTTGACACAATATCACATCTGGCTATGCAAGACTATCAAAATCACAATGATCATAATATTAATGTGCATGTACACATACACATAATATATGACAAGTGCAATCTTTAGGATGTTCAGCTTGTTAACTCAGTGGTTGGCATTTTCAAGTCAGACAAATAGTTAAACTTTATTAAATGCTGGGACATAAAGAGCCATTCATACACATTATATGTTGCATCTTTTGTGCCACTAGATGGCCTGCCAAAAAAGTCACATGCTGACATGAGGTGGCAAACCCTGTAGTTCAAACTGTTTCCACATTACTCGCATCAGGTGAAGTTTGGAAACTCATGTCACACATGGTAATGCTATGAGGAATGTTCATATGCACAGTGCAAACAGGCAGCTCAATTGAAAGTGCAATGCATTCCATGTCATGATGAAATTTCCCACTCTTAATCAACCCCAACTTCAAAATCTGGGTTTGTCTCTGATCACCTCTCTGCCTAATAATTAATATGTGGGGAGTGTTCTGGTGCAGACTGGCTGCCGTAACGTCATTCAGATGGTGATTGAGGAGACGGTCCCAAATGTCAAAGCAGTGTAATTGTCTAATAAGCAAGTAATTTTTGTACTTTTAATTTTCCACTCCATTTGTGAGGACACCCTCATAAACGAGACATGGAAGTCTCAAAAGTTTATTGTCAGTCTTATGGGTAAGTTTGGACCTGGTCAAATTAAAGGTTTTGTTGATTTTCTAAATGAAAATAAGCCAACATCCTCTACAGGTGACAAACCTAAATTAGTTACATTTGTCAGCATCCTGTATGATCCAGGTTCTAACGTGAGCATGAAGTACAAAGGTTTGAGATCAGATTTATTTTCATTTTACACAGCCAAACCTTTTTCTGCAGGGACTTGAGTCTGTAGTTTGGTGCAGTTAAACAATAGCGATCTGGTGGAAGTCGTGGTCCAGCATAGGGCTTAATCAAGGGCAGAGGGGTCTGATTCTTCTGTCTGGCAACCTCCAAAAGAAACTTCAGGAAAGGAGACATTGCTTTTATAAGAATAGATTTAAATACATGAACACATCATATACAAGTTCATTTGTGTTTATAATTAAAGGCAAAATGTCACATATACAATATTCATTACAGGTAAAGTTACATATTTTAAACCTTTTTTGTCTTAATGTTGAAACTGAATTATTTACTCAAACATGAAATGAAATATTCCAATAATTTAAGATTCTAGATTTCTGATTTTGATGAACTACAAACCAAAATGATCAACATTAAAACAAACAAACAAAAAAAGACAGGCTTGGAAAGTCACTTTATGTACTTTAAATGTAATATATGATGAAATAAGATAATAAAAATTAGTTATAAAATCAAATATTTAGTTTAGTACTAATAAGATGTCTGTATACATATAAACAAAATGGCTATATAACAAAATAGCATAGTAACTCACATCTCTTGGTGGTGGAGAGGTGAAGGACTGATCCATCCTACACTGGATAGCCAATCTTATGTCATCTGCATCAACATTGGACTTCTTTGCATGGGTGGCATATATTTTGGCATCTTCTATAATTGTTGTAACATATCCTGTAAGATGATAAAAGAACAAAAGACAGTGTTGGATTGTATTCGTAAATATTTTTAATTGCAGTACAATAATTGCACAAATCAGATGATCTTTGTGTATAATTTGTCAATAACTCCACTCATAACATATACAGATCAGTGAAAATCTTGCAGTACTTAAATAAAACAAAAATATGCACCAGTTTTGCAAATATACAGTTCTTATAATAGTAAAGCTTTGATATACACAGATGTAGACATGCAATTTGGCAAGGCTGAGTAGACAAAAGGAGATGTAAGAGATCATACATACATACATACATACAATGGGGAGTCAAAAATTATCCTCACATTAATTATATACTAACTTCTGTTGGCTGCAATGTCTTATTTGGCTTGAGCCATAACAATGGCTTTCTTTACTAGGCTGCTGTCTACAAAGTAACTGCTAGGCAGGTCTGCACATGTTACATGAGTTCATTTAAGACTGCAATGATAGAAAAGTTCAGACATCTACAAACAAAATGTGGACCAATACTCTATGTATAGTGAAAGTTTCAATAATAAATACTGGTGATGAGACATGAATTCATCACTACGAGCCTGAGAGTAAACAGCAGAGTCTGGAATGGAAACATCCTCAATGGCCGACAAGAAAAAGTTAAAAAGTCAAACATCAGCTGGAAATGTATTCTGACAGTTCTGAAAAAGTGAAGATAGTAGTAAATTATACAACGTGTACTGAAAAGCAGGAGGCTATGTCCAAAAATTATGTATTTATCTTTTTTGAAAACTAATTAATATAAATTCTACAGACAGAGTTGTTTCTAACTCACCTTTGTGTGTACATATACACAGTTATACAAGGTATGAATAGATAAAATAACTTACTGTATGTAAACTCCAGCATTTGGTTGATGACTCTGGGCTCATACTCAGTGATACCCATGTCTTTTAAAATCTGAATCATAACCTTAAATAAAATAGTTGAACATGATCAGTATTAATGCAAAAACAAAAAAACAAAATAACATTACCAGCAAAACGTAGTTAAAAACTTTCACAAAAACACGTGGCACTGAAGCTGACATGTCAGTTTGCTTTGTTGGTGCTGTAAAGCTATCTAACATAAACCCAGAACAAAACATTAAAACATGTCAAACAGAAAAACGGATGTGACTGAGAGCAGATCCTGATTCACACAGAACAGCGCAGTTTTAGCACTTAAGCACTACACTTCACGCCCTCACCTTCGTACTTAAACAAAGTCAGTCTGTTTATCTTTGTATTAAATTAGAGAAAAACAACACAACGCACAACTAAACCCGTTTTCAAGCGTTAACAAGATACCTGTGCATCTTTCGGGACTGTTTTTGGAGACGCCATTTTCGCCCTCGCTCCCTTCTCCCCGCCCACAAGTCATACAATAATGAGGTCATTTCCTGTTACACATCGCGCATGCGCCCCCTGTCGGCCTTCGCGGTTAAATCAACAATTTTGAGGTCGTGTCTCAATCCGCTTCCTTTTCTGTTTAATCATCTTTTCTAGTACTTTGATTACACGGATTGTATATGTAAAACTATAAAATTAAAAAGATATAAACTTGTAATTCACAAACGTTACTATTAAGTGGGTTTTATGAATTTATTGGAATACAGACAAACACCCTTCAAATTCAGATAATGAAACAGGTACATCAAAAGTGTCCACGCTGTGTTAACAATGACTTGAAAAAATAAGTGCAATCATCACTTAACTGGAGTCTGAGGCTATTTCAGACACTGATGTAGTCTGACATGCTTTCACTTCTAAAAATCAGTGTTCCGTTGTTACACAGGATTTTGATCAACGCAAATTCAGCAACAAAAATTCCATAAATCTATATTTTGATTAAATCTGCTCTAAACTCAGACGTTCCAAAAACCTATTTTCCGATGTGCTGATATATTGTGAAAACACATTTTGTTTATATGACAAAAGGTAAAGATGATTTGTTTCCGGTGTAAGTAAGAGTCTGCATTTGTTCCCTTGTCTCTTCTTATCCTTTACAGTGTTCTACGTTGAACATTCTAATTAGTGATCAGTGAACGAGTAAACATGCGACCCATTGTAGACACCGTTTAGCACTGGCATTTGGAAACATTTCCGGTTCCGAAAAGACAAGTGGACAAGTGAAGAAAGCCAAAGTGCACTTTTTGGAACGCGCCCTTCATGACTGCTCAGTTCCTTCAGGAGAGCGAGTGTGAGTGTTTGTTTTTAGTGTATGTCTATAAAAACACTGACCAGCAGGGCGAGGAGCTGACTTCATGGAAGGCTGCAGCTGAAACTGACGCGTCATTTGGAGCTATTTTACCAAAGAAACGATTACGCTACCTTAAATACATTAATTTACAAAGTTTAATTCCATCACTTCACTGACAAGTGGGTGGAAACAGGATAAGCTCGTGTTTGCTAGCTAGCTAATAGCTAACACATCTTGTTGGCTTGTTGACTGTACTTTTGGAAGACCTGACTTGATAAAGTGAGTTTAAATACGTGCAGATGTGTGTTTCTGTACATTAGATGAGCTGTTTACATCGAGGCAGACAGACTGTCCAGCTGGTTTAGGTTTGAGTTGCTTTTTAGTTGCATTACTGTTAGCAAAACACCAAAACAGCTGATTATCAGCCTTATCAGTCCACTGATATAGAGGTGAGTGACAAGCTGTTTTCTAATGAGCTAAATCTGTCACACATTACTTGATATCTTAACAGTTATCTACCTTCTTAAAAAGATTCAAGGGTTTTTTAGTAAAGAAAATGGTTCTATGTAGAACCATGAACATCAAAAAACTCTTCTGTAGATAAAGGATTCTTTTCATGGTGAAAGGGTTCTTCAGATTGAGGGGGAATGTGTTGTAGGTGGTTCTATACATAACATTTTTGAAAGTGGTTCTATATAACCTCAAAATTGGTTGTGCTGTAGTTATAATTTCAAGCTTGTAATAATGAAGGAACCCTTTTTGGTTCTATATAGAACCACCAACAGCACATTCATCATCAATCTGAAGAACCCTTTCACCATGCAAATAATCCTTTTGGGTTCTTCAAGTGTTCATGATTTTGTATGGAACCATTTTCTTCTCCAGAGAACCATTGAAGAACAATCTCTTTTAAAAGTGTAGCTAACATACAAAAGCATGTTTGTTTGCTGTATATTGCCAGAAAATCTGTACATTACATGCATGTTGTATATAACACTAGTGGTCACTAATTCCTTGTGTGTATCAACATACTTGGCCTTTAAATCTGCTTCTGATGATTACATCATAGGAAAGGGCACGTCTACACTGAAGTCAAAGAGTAATAACCTTTTATCTAAGATATTTGCATAGCCTAATAATAAGACTAATTAAGACCTAAATCAAAATTTAAATAAATATTGGTTTTAACTGTAGCTAGTGTTAATTCACGAAATCATAAAGCACCAAACATGTCCCAAAATGTGCAAAACACAAGTGTGGAAATATAGCCATTGCCATTATTGTGAAATACTGTGTAAGGCCAGTGTATATTTAGCTCTTTAGATAGGAATGCTGAATGTATAATCATTGAGTGGAAGCTGGTGTGAAATCATCTCATGGTCTTGCTTGAATCTCCTGTCCTTGTTCATTTAGTTTGCTTTGATTTTAAACAGATGTTTAATGTTAATTTGTTCTTTTCACTTGTTCTTTGAGGAAAATTTACATCTTTCTTTTCAGTTTCCATTTTGACAAACAACATGACAGCCATGCGGGTGGATGCTAAGGTGGTCATGCTTGGAAAGGAGAGTGTGGGTAAAACCAGCCTGGTGGAGAGATACGTACACCATCGCTTTCTTGTTGGACCGTATCAAAATGTAAGTGTGAGGTACCTAGACATCTGTTTAGTACTGCTGTACATTATTGTTTCAATTAATAACAATGCTTTATTTGAGGGACTGAAGACTGAGTGCAAATAATGAAAGCTGCAGCGTGAAAAGCATATTTACAGTTTCCTATAATAATCTTTATTTATATAGCACCTTTCATTCATAAATGTAGCTGAAAGTGCTTCACACACTGCTTTAACACAAAGAAAGAGGTAAAAACATAAAATGCAAAGTTTATAAAATGAAATTAAAGAATAAAAATTAGCAAAGATATAAAATATGAAGAAACATTTGATACAAATAAACATGAAGGACCTGAATGGCTCAGTGCACTAAGGTGCTGTTACTATGATCTGAGGATGGCGAGTTCAAATCCTGACCATGCTGCTTGCCATCGGCAGTCGGGGCATGGGACAACAAAAATTGGCCATGCTCTCTCTGGGTGGGTAATGGCACTCTCTCCCCAGCACTACTAAGTAATGTTGGCTGGCTCAGGCATCTGCCTGGTGATCCATCAGAACTGGGGTCCTGCGCTTTCCTCTGAACACGTTGCAGCAATATATTGGCAGCAGTTGGGAAAGATGTGGCTGCTTGACTCCACATGCATGAGAGGAGGCCTGTGTTTGTCTGTACTCTCCTAGAGTCAGAGACATTACAAGTGATGGGGAGAGTCAACGAATGGGCAGGTCAGTTGGATATCAAACACATTAAGGAGAAAATCGCGTTAAAATAAATAAACATGTAAATAAAAATAAACTATATCAAATAAAATCAAACTATAAAATGCAATTACAGAATAAAAGCTGCACAGCTATAAAATAAAAAATAGGATTAAAGATAAATTATAATTGGTATTATATAAACAGTTTAAAAGTGTGTCTTCAGCTGTCTTAAATTATTGTACTGATTTTGAATCTAATCTCTGTTGGTATTTTTTTCGGTGCATAAAAACAAAAATCTGCTTTTCCACTTACTTTTTATTAAATTTTGGTACCTTAAGCAGACTTGCAGCTCTAGAGCTTGAAGAACAGCCTGAAACATAGAGAGATAGACTGTCTGTAATATATGATGGTGCTGATCCATTTAGAGCTTACTTTAACAGTACCATTAAAAGTACTTTAAAATCAATCCTAAAAGAGATGGGAAGCCAGTGTAAAGATGCTAGAATTGATGTTCTCTCTGTATTTACACAATGTGATTGATCAGCCAAGGCATATTTGGAATCTAAATTACTGCTCACAGCAGCAACATTTATTCATCTTTATTATGTCACAGTAATATATAATGTCCTAAAACACACTGACTAGTCTGAGAGAACTTAAAAGAGATCCACAAATGCTGCTGCCCCATATACTCTACTTCAATAGTAGATGTGTGAGTTTGGACAGTCTCACTGCTGTTTACTTTTCAACAATTTGTTGACAGTCTTTTTCAAAGGCATCTTCTGCTTGAAAAATGCTCAAATATATCTCATATTCTAGTGATTTTATAGTGAATTTTGAGATCTATTCCTATGATGCCTTGCATGAAATGTGCTACATTTATGGTGGAAAGTAAATGGCTGAACTGAAACCTATAAACTCACTGTGAACAAGTTGTAGGAGACACCAAACGTTAGATAAAAAGCAGTGACTTCACACTTCTGCCATAGAAGATAAAGTATCTGGATCAGCAGCATTTGTAGATTTTGTCAGTCTGGAAATGACTAGACCAAATTCTTCTCAAGTAAAAGTTGAGTGGTAGTGTATGTTGAAACTCTCCAAATATTTCAATCACATAGCACATATCTTTAGCTGAAATGCTTACCAGACTTTGATATTTTCTCTAATAGACCATTGGAGCTGCATTTGTTGCAAAGCCCATCAACATTGGTGACAAGGTTATTACATTGGGGATATGGGTGAGTGCTTACACTGTCATGTTTGCATTTTAACAACTCAATCACAAGACGCTAAACTAATAAAACACACTTTCTCTTTTCCTTTGTCAAGGACACAGCTGGATCTGAACGTTATGAAGCCATGAGTAGAATTTACTACAGAGGAGCCAGAGCTGCCATTGTCTGTTATGGTACAGTATCTTTTTACTTAAATATAACGACTTGCTACTACCTTTCCAAAAATAGAATATTGTGAAGAAGTTCATTTTTTAATTCAGACTGGTAAACAGTCATATATTTTATATTCACTACACATAGTGACATATGTCAAGCCTTTTTTGTTTTTATGTTGATACTGTTTAAATAGTGATTTACTTAAAATAAAACATTCTAATAATTAGAGATTCTTTATTTCTGATTATCATACTGATCAACAGTAAAACTAAAAGGCTTGTGTACTGCTTTATGAGTACTGAATATAAAATATGAGTAAATAATGAACAAAAATTACTTTTTCATTATTGTAATTCTTGGACATGCACTAGTACACTTTCAATGCAAGATTATGAAGTGTAGGACATTTAAGCAGCTTTATTTTCTGTAAAACGATAACAATAGCTAATATCCAGTCCTGCTCATTTTGAGTTATCTGACATGATTTATCCAGTGTTTTACAGTTTGTTTTTGTGAGAAATCTTGAGAAATCTTGTCCACATTGTCATGTCATGATCTGTTAAATCACTTCACTGCTCTGTAGACCTGACAGACAGTAGCAGCTTTCTGAGAGCTAAGTTCTGGGTGAAAGAGTTGCAGACTTTTGAAGAGGTAAACATTGCTTTTCTTCCATGGTCAAGAGTTATGTGCCTTCTCTGCATGTTCCATGTCCTATATTATGCTCACTGTAACTTTTGCCTTCTTGTTTGATTTATAGCACTGCAAGATATATTTGTGTGGTACAAAAAATGACCTCATTGAGGCTGATAGGAGCGCACGACAAGTAGATTATCATGATGTACAGGACTTCGCTGATGGTAAATGCTCAAATAATCACCATTTACACATTTTAAACTCGGTATCAGTCATTTGGTATAAACATTTCGGTGTGTAATAGTCGAGTGTCCTCCTCAGAAATTGGGGCACAGCGTTTTGAGACCTCAAGCAAAACAGGACACAATGTTGGTAAGCAGTTGTTCGGAGTTGCTTTTTAGGCTGTGAAAGTGTAAGTGTGAACAGGAAAGGTTTAACATATCACTCTTTAACAGATGACCTCTTCCTGAAAGTAGCGGAGGACTTCAGTAATTCTGCTTTTGAGCTCATGCCTGGTAAGAGTAGCACCCCAACACTAAACATGTTTTATCTCTGCAGGGTTCATAAATGCTAAAATTAACAGGTGATATGTTTCACCGTGGTCGGTTTTTATTTGTTGGTATTGTTGTACTGTTGACTTAGCCTACTGCCCTGTAGGTAGGTGGAATCTGAGCATGCAGAAGGTGTCCAAGTCCATTTTGACTAATCTTTGTTCTGTTTCTTTTAGATGAGAAAGGAGTGGACCTTGGCCAAAAGAAAGACTCTTATTTCTACACTTGTTGTCACCACTGACTCAACACAGGACACTTTTGTGACACTCATGTTTCACCTGGAAACTGGATGCCCTATCCCTTTTTTATTTTAAAAAACAAAGACTGTTTTCCACTTGTGCCATGGAGTATGTGGGAGGTCAGGCTGTGTTACAATTTTTTTTTCTTTTTTAATAAGACTTGACAAAAGACTGGAAGGCTGAAGCTGACACACTCCCACCCCAACCCCCAGCTGTAAATGGGAAGCAAAAGAGAACTGGAACCTGAATGCATGGAAGTGATCATTACCACAGTTCCTAATGGCCTTTTCCCCGCAGCATAATTGCCTTGAGAGATTTTTTATGACATAAAAGATTTCTTTTGGATGTTTTTGTGAATTCTGAACATCCAAGTTTACAAATGGTACATGTTGCTTACCATACCATCACTTTTTGGCTCATTTGGATCTATTTATTGTTTTGCATTAGTAAGCTGAGGTTGTATTTGTTGTTAGAAGCTTTGTTCTTTTGAAAGTACCAAGGTTAAGATTTGGATTGGAAAAAAAAAAGATTCTAAATGTGGAAGATGATTTTATAGTGTTTTTTTTCTTTCAGCTGGAGCAGTTACATCACTACAGGACAAGCTGTGAATGTTTCCACTGGTATTCTAAATGTAATACTTCTAGCACAAGATATCAGTATCTGGCAGTGTTTTGCAATGTGTATAGTCTTGCTAACCCAAACATGTGCCATGATTACTGAGAGGCATGTTGATTTGGGAAGTGTCTCTTTGTAAGCGTTCTCTGAAAGTTGCACCTTAGTGAAACTTCCTGAATTGAGGATAGCTTATGTTAGATCATGAGGCAGAACCTGTATTACCCACAAGCCTGATGATCTGTGGTTTGAACTGAAGTGACGGTAGTGTCCTTTTGACTTTTTCATTTTCCAGATCAGAGCTGATCAACTTGTTGAATGTGAGGTTCATGTTTACACCCTTAAAAAGTAAAAGTAAAAAAAAAAAAGAATAAAGACAGAAAAGTCTGTCTTTTACTTCACTTTTACTTTAGTGTGCTGATCTTTGTACATGTAGCCTTAATCTGCTTTCAACTTATTTTGTGCCTGTACAGAATACACATTTTGGAGATTGTCAACACGCAACACTAAGTTAAATATTGGTTATGTCTGTCTCCAGACCTTCTATCAGGCAAAGCTTGTGTCCTACTGTTATGCCACTGTTGTATTTTTGCAGTATGGGTCTTGTTCTTGGTCTTATGAATGACCTTAATGCACTCAGAATTATACTGGAGGTCTTAACATATCTGTGGTAGTTTCAGAGTCTGTGATATGCTGTGGCTATAATGTATCATGCTCAACATTTTACACACCATGTTGTACTACAGATGTGACACTGTTGTTGTGGCCCATCAACAAGGAAAAAATTGTCCAGCAAACATGATTACGTTGTGACAACATTGTCTGCATTACTGCAACATTGATATAATGTGATGATGTTAAGCAATGAAACTGAACAAGTGGGTCAGCTGGTTTGTAAGCTGGTGGTTTTTAGGACTATAATTTCTTACAACTGTGTGAATGAAACATTTGTTTTCAAAGTCAGTATTTGTGACCTTGCAGGCCAGTCATGTTGACCACTTTAAATGATATCTCCTCAGTTTACCTTACACATCCAGGTTAAAATAGCCTGCGTCTGTGGTCATAAGACATACACTTTCAATTAAGAAACAATACAAGACAAGAAAAATAACATGTTCCATCAAGAATGTGAAATTTTATGCACTGTCATTTATTATGTACAAAGCGCTATAGCACGATTAAATTCTCTCACAAGGCAGCAGATTTTTGATTTTTTTGATTTGTTGTTTTTTTTTCTCTCTTGGCGCCAATACAGCAGTATGATGTCAGGTTCTCAGAGGAGTGTAAAAAAGATGAGCTATCACTGTACACATGAATACAATTTAAAAACATGTAATGCTCTACAAGTGCAACACACTAGCTGTTATGATGATGAACTTGTGCTACATCACTTTTGGGAAAACAAATCCCAAGGGCGAGCAAGCAAACATGCAGACAAATCCAAAACCATGTCTGGTCAAATGCACGGTCCCTTTGCCAGACTGTGATTAACTGGCAAAATGATTGCCCTCATTTGTCCCCCATTAGTGCTTTCCTTTTTCCTTTACTATGCTGCTATTAAGCGTAAAAAACTTGAATGAAGCATCACTCAAAACTATGAACAGTTCTAGGAGTGACACACACTGAAACATCTAATTAGCTGCAGAAACTATTGTAACTTTAGTATAGAGCTTTAATGTACAACTATACACAATAAATCAGTTGTTTTACTCATACTCACTGATAAATGACAGCCATTTCATGAAACCTATAGACACAACATAATACACATTATTCAGCTCTCAAAGATGCATGGGCAAACTTCAAGGTATATGAACGGAATCTGAATGGCAATGTGGTGCTATGATTTTTTCAAGTTATACTGTGCCCCGTAGGGTATTTAGTAGTAGGGCACTAAATACAGTCTTTCTTTCCTTGTGCGCTTTGGGCTATAGTTAAAAAATAATGTGAGCTGTATATCTAAAGTTATTACATGTGAAGTGATGCCGGATTCAGAATTATCCAAAATGTAGTAACTGACAACAAAGGCCAGAGCTCTATTGATGATCTTACCCATGTGCATTACTCATGTGACAAATAGTTAATAATATACATTTTCTTAGGCTGCCTAGTCCTCAAGCCATTAAGTCGATATGCTTTCAAGCATTTCCTGATCAAGCTTTGAGAGGAGGCTCAAAACTCATCACAGACAGAACATGATCACTGTGTGACAAGCAAGGCCTGGAATTTCATGGCCTCTGCACTAATATTTTGAAATATACTGGAAGCCTTCGGAGCTCCAAAATTAAAAGCAACAGTCTTTCTGTCTTAAAAATAAGTTAAGGCAAGATGACTGGGTAGGACACTAGAACATCTAAGTACTCAAGTAACTGGAAACCGCTTTCATTTCATTAAAAAAAAAAAAAAAAAAACTAAATAAAAAACAAACAAACCCTTGTAATTAGTGTTTTTCTCATTATGAGCCTAAGGTGCATTAGAAAGCGGATGAATGCACGCTTTAAGTGTCTTGTTTAGTACATCCATTATAGGCATTTCCAAAAGCAGGCATGTTCAGCCGTTGTGCCTATGTCCAATTGTGATCAGTGTTCACAACTGTGACACTAGCCTTCAAATTTGAAAATGTGATTTATACACAGTTGAATGTGATAATTTTGAGAAAAAAAGTGTTCATGAATGAGGATATGATTAATAATACTACTGGATCTCTGTAAAATGTTCCTCTAAAAGCATTTTTCAGTGTCAGTGTCAATGTTTTTAAGATAACATCAGTGCATACTAAAACTCTGAAGTCTGTAAATATGTTTGGTAACCCAAGAAATAAAAAACAATCAGCCACTTAAGACCAATAGAATCCATTATCCATGAAGCAGCCTGAACAACTCCATCCACTGATACGCTAATGTTGTAGTGAAACAAATGCACGCTGAAGTCTGTTAGTGGATTGTGTACTTAAAGCCATCCTCATGTACAGTGAAAGAGTTAATAAATTCACAGAGTCAGGACAGCTTTCACACCTCTTCTTTCTCTTTTATCCTGTATGGACAATTTGCACAGAGTCATGTTATTCCCATCATCTTGTCCTTCAATATCATCCATAATTTTTATCCCTTCCATTTCCCTCTCCTCCTGTTCCACCAAAACCTCATCTTCCTTATCTTCCTCGTAGGAGGATATAGGGGAATATGTGCTGTTAGTAGCTATGTTAATAGCATGTGAAGGACTAGCAAGATCAGACAATATTATTGGAGTGGAGCTTTGCTCAGGGGAGACACCTTTAGGGGCAGGCAGATAGTCCGAAGATTCTTCGTCGTTAGCTACTGTGAACAAGGGGAAAGCTTTGATGGGGTAGGAAGTGGCATGCTCTGGCACATATTCCCGGATTTCTCCTGGCTCAAGGGGTTCGGGCCCACATGGGTCATGCTCACTGCAAGACAGACGCCCATCCAGCTTGGAGATGAATAGCATGCCATCTCGATGCTCCACACAGTAAGAGCTGGGACACATCTCACAGAAGGATGCTGCCTCTTGGCCACAAAGATCACACTGGTGCCAAGGACATTCCCAGCGCCCTGCAACAAATTGACACAAACCAAACACATGCTGGCATTATTCTTGGCATGATAGCATATTGATATTACCAAATCCCCATGAGTTCACATCCGGGGTGCCAAACTCATATCCTAGAGGGCTGGTGTTCAGCACAATTTGATGATTTCTCTGGTCTGACACAATTAAACATGGCCATTACCTGCCGAGTTGAATCAGCTGTGTTTGATCAGGAATCCAGTCCTCCAGGACTTGAGTTTGACACCAAGGAAACTAGAGCGGTTAAAGAGTGGTTAGGGATCTGGTCTGGTGTCCAGAAGGTTGCCAGTTCAATTCCTGGGCAGGTCATGACCAAAGTGGCCTTGAACAAGGCACCTAACCCCCAACTGCTCCTGGACATGTTCTCACAGCCTAGTTTGAGTGTTTCATTGCACGGATGGGTTAAATACGAAGGTCAAATTCTATTGTGTGCAAATCACAATGGCAAAAAGTTTAATCTAATCCAAAGGCATTACCCCCTAACGGTGTAGATGATGGAGTCAACACTTTAATTGAAACCATTCCCTCTAAAGGTTTTGACACAAAATGTCTTACACTGGTTAATGTTTTGGACCAAAAATCAATAATACCATCAGTCTGTATAGACATAATCAGCATATACAGACCCATTCCAAAAAAATAGAATATCATGGAAAAGTTGATTAATTTCCATAATTCCATTCAAAAAGTTAAACTTTCATAGGTTATAGATTCAGGGCCCACAATTTAAACAATTTCAAGTATTTATTTGTTTATTTTCACATAATTTGGGCTTCCAGCTCATAAAACCCACGAAAACAGGATTTCAAAAAATGAGAATACTGTGGAGAAATCAGCCCAAATTTTACAGGACATGAATGTTTTAAACTGAGTGTGACACACTTAATCATCTACTAAACTCAAAGCACCTGCACAGCTTTCCCCAGGTGTCATTAAATTGTCTCAGTTTGGTTCAATATGGGGAAGACTGCAGACATAACAAACATATCAATGGAATGTCTAGTGGAAGGACAAAATGTGGCAGGAGAAGATGCACCAGCAAAAGAGATGACCGTGGGCTTCAGTGGTTTATCAAAAAGAGAAGATTCAAGAATCTGGCAGAGATCCAGAAAGAGTGGAATAAGGCAGAAGTCACAGCTTAAAAAATCACCACATTCAGTCGCATCCGGGAGATGGGCTACAACTGTGGGGTTCCTTGAGTTAAGCCACTTCTGAACCTGAGCCAACGTAGGAAGTGTCTCAACTGGGCCAAGGAGAAGAAGGGCTGGACCGCTGGCCAGTGGTCCAAGGTCCTCTTTTCCGATTAAAGTAAAGTGTGCCTTTCATTCGGGAATCAAGGTCCAAGGGTTTGAAGGTAGACAGGTGAGGAACAGAACCCAAACTGCTTGAAGCCCAGTGTGAAATATCCACAGTCAGTCATGATTTGGGGTGCAATGTCTAGTGCAGGTGTTGGTAAACTCTGCTTTCTTAAATCCAAGGTCAACGCAACAGTCAACCAGAATGTTTTAGAGCAGGGGTTCTCAACTGGTCTCAGCCCGGGACCCACATTTTCTCATGGTCATTAAGTCGGGACCCACTTTTATAGAATACAAACCAAACAATTTTATTTTTGAAAAATAGCCTTCAAAAACACATTTAAACACACATATACATGTAAAGAGAATTTAAGAGATTTCAGGGGGAACACGACTGGCTTGATTCGAGGAGTTTGACGGGGTGCTGGAACATAAATAAAATTAATATTATTAATAAATATTAATACAATATTTATAAATTATGATATGATTATAATATACTAATAATAACTTAAGTGTTATTAATAAAATAATAAAATTTATATTTATCATTAATAAAATATTACATATTATTATTAAATAAAAGCACGTAGTATAAAATTATCACCCAATTCTTTGCCTCCGAAACACATCACAAATTTAAACAGAAAAGTAACCAGCACTGTTGCCATATCTTGCGAAAGAAACAAGCAACCAGCTCTATGAAAACAAGCCCAAAATAAGTTCAACTGGCAACCCACCACATTTGGTAAACTAGAGGCCGCTTTTAAACAGTATAAAGATAAACATTTGTTATGACATTATACATAAACAACACCAAAATTATGCTAAACACTTTTAATATAAACATTGGCAAGCTATGTAGGTGGCTATTTTTAGCTCATTTCTTTGTGTCATTGTGTTTTGTGGCACTGAAACCCATGTTTGTTAGCCTCAGTGTGCAGATTTTTTGTGCTTCTCATCTTTTGCTTTGTTATGCGGAGCTGGGAGATAATCACAGAGTTTCACTCGGAAAGAAAGTGAAATGCAAATGGTAGTTACCATGGCAACGAGAATGCTGCGCACTCGTCTGACGCCTGCCTCTCTGTGTCTCTTTTTTAAATTTAAAAGACCAGGACAAAGTCCGATAAGCATTAATTGTTTTTTAATGGTTTAAATTTTTTTTTTTACAATCTGTCCGCGACCCGCCCAGAACGTGTCTGAGACCCACTTTTGGGTCGCGACCCAATAGTTGAGAATCGCTGTTTTAGAGGACTTCATGATTCCTTCTGCTGAGGATCTGTATGGAGATACAGATTTCATCTTCCAGCAGGACCTGGCCCCTGCCGCCATAAGCACTAAAGCCTGGTTTGATGCCCATGCCATCACAGTGTTTGACTGACCAGCCAACTCGCCGGACCTAAACCTCATTGAGAATCTATGGGGTATTCTCAAGAGGAAAATACCCAACAACAAAGAAGAGCTGACAGCAAGCATCAAGGAAATCTGGGCTTCCATAACTCCCAGTCAATGCCACAGGCTGATTGCCTCAATGCCACATCGCACCCAACCAAGTATTGAAGATTGACATATCGTTTTGAAAATACCATATTTTGATTGATTTGATGTGATCCTAATTTCTTTTTTCTGCAAAAACTGAGAAGTAGCTTGGGCTGATTTCTCCACAGTATTCTAATTTTTGAAATCCTGTTTTCGTGGGTTTTATGAGCTGGAAGCCCAAATTATTTGAAAATAAACAAATAAATACTTGAAATGTTTTAAATTGTGGTCTCTGCATCTATAATATATGAAAGTTTAACTTTTTGAATGGAATTATGGTAATTAAGCTTTTCCATGATATTCTAAGTTTTTGGAATGGGTCTGTATTGTTAATTCATGAGTACATTAAAGAATGAACCATGTTCCCTATACATTAACAGATACTAAAGACTGGGGTATCAAGGTGAATGACCACCATGAGCAAATGCCTCACTCAATCAATGTGCAAAACCCAAGTGCTTTATCTACCCACTGTGCAACAAAAACAGTGAAATGAGTTCAGTTCAATATTCTTAATGGATTACTTGTATCAGGTCTGTACTTAGACCCTTTGTAAGTCGTTTGGCTAATTCCCCACCGTGTTGCTCTCTCTGGTTCTCATTGTGTGTTCAGCTATGCAACATGCTGGCTTACTGGAGTGTGCTGGTACTAGTGGATCACACACTTCAGAACTGCTGGATTTGATACCAAATGTCATTGCTGCACCGAGAATAGTCCACCAAATGAAAAAGATACTCATTCAGGGGTGTCGTTTGGGCAGCATGCACTGATAAAGAACTAGAGGATGACTAACACAAACTGTAGCAACAGATGAGCTACACTGACTTTACATCTACAAAGTGGACCAACAAGGTAGGTGTGTTTAATAGAGTGGACCACAAGTGAACACAGCCCTTCTGTCTGATCTACAAGCACAACACTCACTAACAAGCCACCACATCAGTGTCACTGCAGAAAATGACCCATTTTACAGATAATACCTGCTTTGATGTGGTGACACAAGAAGATGGTGATACAGGACTAACAAGTTAAGGAGAAGAACAGATGGACTAGTCCATTAATTGCAGAACAGTCTGTAACTACAAATAGTAAACAGAGCTGAAAAATGGATAGTGACTGTAAATAAAATGTTTAAATATTATGGATACCTGAAACGTGCTCTATATTTCAGTTAGGACTGACCTGCAGGTCTCTTGGTCAGGTTTAGGCAGTCTGCATGGTAAACCTTTGGGCACCCCGGCCTCTTGCAAGAAACCATTTGGCCTGCATCTCCACAGCTGAAGCACTCATCTTCTCGCTCTTTGGTAAGTTCCTGCTGAGGTTTGCGTTTCATGTAAGGTTTTCTCTTCATCTTACGGCCCTTATCATCTGAGGGGGGGTTATTCTGAGAAACATAAAGATAACAAGTGCTAATTTTCATACTTCAAATAAATTCATATTTCTTGTTAAATGTAAGTATTATGTTAGAATAATATAGTATAATATGCCCAACAGTATCTTACTAAATTGTATAAAAAAGGATTATATAAAAAATGTAAGTCTATTATATACTATTTATATAAGCATCTTTACCTTTGGCCTCACTCCTAAGAAGCCGCTGCAGTTGGGTGCACCACATTTACACACAGTCTTCCCATTCCCCAGACACTCGAGGTTGTAGTTGAACGTTAGCTCAGTACCTTGAGTATGTAAAATATTATTACCATTGATTAAGAAAATACATTAAAAAATGTGAAAATTAAATTACATGTAAATTTCTAGCCATTCTGTTGATATGTTCGGCTCATAGCTCATGAAAATCAGAAATTCATAATCTCAAATTATTAGATAATTTAATCTGCAGTTTCAGCAAATTACTATTCAAACAGTATCAACATTAAAATAAATCAATGCCTGAAATATGGTCACTTTATGTGTAATTAATATAAAATATGTTAAAATATATTTTACCTTTATAAATTAACACAACATACTGTAACATTTTCTGGTACTGACTGGCAATTTGTTATGACTGATTAGTTAATGGAGGTATTCCTATTTCTAGTAAAGAAGTTAAGGTTAAATACCCATTAGATTACAGTCAGGAGTTAAAATCACAGAGGATGTACAGCCTCATTTCAGTTCTTACCAGCAGGAATGTCTACCAGGGCAAAAAGCCCAACTCTAGTATCTCCATTCACTGTCCATTTCTGAGTCTCACAGTTAGGCTGGCAACTGTGGTTCATAAATCTGGCCTGGTTTCCCTTGGGTCCTGCATCAATAATGCGATCCTAAAAATAAATAAATAAATAAATGCTTTCTTAGAATGCCACAGTGCTTTAAGGGGTCATTCTACTATATGTTTTAACAATTTTTCTATTAGAAGTCCACGTCTTTCATTTTTTATGCTTTTTATACTAAATTCATTCAAATGTATTTGTTTCCAACCTTTTAGCATCTACTAGAATGAAATAAGCTGTTTGTGTCTGCTTACTGTGCTTTTAAAAACGATGTGTGTAAAAGGCCTGTATTACACCTTTCTCATAAAGCAGTCCACGTTAAAATGTATCTAACAAACTGCTGAACTGCACAGTTTGTAACAAACCCTTGAACTGAAATCCTCAGGGACATCTGAAAAATGTTTACACATTAAATGAAGAAAACAGTGGTTTAAAAATAAAAGCAAAACAAGGAAAACATGCTTGTATACTCTATGACCTTCTTAATAAAACAGGGCCATAGTTGAAGTTATCACCTTGTCCAGTGTTAGCATGTAGAAATTCCCAATGTCATTCTCTTGAGCATCCTTGATCCGAGCTCGACATTCCTCCTCGTCAATCACCTCTCCAACGTATTCATTTACAAAATCTCCCTGATGCCAAACAGAACAACACTGGTTAGACTTGCAAGAAGAAGTTTACTGAGGTAAAGGTCAGGTCAAATATTTGGATTTTTTGACAGATTAGCAGTAGTTTGAAAACTCAACATTCAAACAATTAGTTCTTCACTTCCGTTCTCCAAAACTTCAACCCAACATTATATTGGCTACTAATCTCTAACATAGCAAGATGATGGTTCATGGATCTCAACATTAGAGAGCTATTCATGTGAACATTTTGAAATGAATTATTATTCAGTAATGGTCTCCCAGCTTCCTCCCATAGTCCAAAAATATGAAGGTCAGGTGAATTGGGTACTCTAAATTGTTCTTGTGTGTGTCTTTGTGTGTGCACCCAGCGATGGATTGGCACCCTGTTCTTGGCTTGGGTAGTCTGTAATACCCTGCGATGTGCCCAGTGAGGGGGTAGAGGAATAACTGTGACCCTGATAAAGATTAGGAGTATAAGATAATTTATGGATGGGCTGTCAGTAATGCTGGATTTAACATTATAACCTTTACACTGTTGGACATACCTAAATATCTGTTGCTGAAATATTGTATTAACAAATACTATACTAATATAATACTAATCAGCAACAAGTGCCATAGTGAGGTCAGGATTTCGGATGATCATCCTCCCACCACATCCCAAAAGTTTTGAATAAAGCACTGTCATTCTAGAGAACAGTTCCACTGCTCCACAGCTCCTTGCTGCAGGGATTTATATCCTTCTAGCCCATGCCTGGGATTAGGCAGTGTGCCAGTAGATTCACGTTTATATGCTGTATAGAGTCCTATTCTTTTCACAATACTTCTCTAAAAGGTCTAGACAAGCTGTGTGTGTGCAACTGGGGTGAAACTTAAAGTAGCTGAGTGCAATCATTTGAAGATGCCTACAAACATTTGGACATATAGTGTAGCTGAAATGACAGTAAAGTCTTCTGAACTTGAACTATGCTAAACTTCTCTGTCACATACAGAGCAAGTTCAGCATCACTTATGATGCACATACTTGTCTTTGGTCTAGATAAGTCATGTTCCTTTATTTTTATCTCTAGTTGTATGACACTGTAAGTTGGGATTATTTTCTGTGTCAATGAACCAGCTGTTGAAATGAGTCACATCAGAACTTATTTAAAGATCCGTTATGTGTTTTGGCTGCAAAACATCACTATAAAGAGAGTAGATATGCCTCTTTATCCTAACTGATTGAAGAGTTGGTCCATGACATTTTTTATTTCCTCTTTTACAGAGTTGGGGTAACTTCGACTTGATTTTCTCTTCTTAGGTATTTTATTGAAAGATAAATGTGAGAAGAACTTTGCCCAATATTAGAACATCTGCTAAATATTAAAAATCACTGACCCGACCTTGGGATTTTTCAGCTGATAAAGCATGATTGTTTCACATGTATTTGAGTAGTGATTATAGTTTATTTTCTAAGGCTACCTTCTTGATGTCATGACAGCAACGCAGACCCCAGCCTCGCGACAGAGTTCTGAAAATCTCCACCTCTGAGTATTCGCGCTTCATAAACCGTTGGTTCTGGCATTGCTCCCCTGCTGGGCACACCTGAGGGTGGCACTCGTAAAGCAGCATGCGGTTGATGCACTCTGAGTCCATTCCACATGGGTTCTCATCTGTTGCTTTGCAGTTGCAGCGTGGGATCTCAGACAGGTCAGCTGTGATGATCTGAACTTTACCAATTGGACGGTTCACCTGGGATATCAGTAAAGAAGGTAAGTGCACTTCTGTCTGGCTTATTTGTTCAACTTTTGTTCAACTGCAATCGTAACCTAAAGACTCTACCTTAATATGTTTGTAAGGAGGAGGTTTCTTGTCATTTCTCCTGTCTTCCTGAAGCTGACGAAGTTCCTTCTCTGCCTGTAGTTCCTGGAATCTTTTGGCAGCTTCCTCCAAAGCTGAGTAAGCAGGAATAACACCTTAATAATAGCTCTTATACAGCTCTTTAAAGACCTAAATTTGTGAAGAAGTATTCAAACTAGTCAACGGTGTGTCAATTTTCCATGTTTGAACTGACAAATGATTCTAAATTCAATGTGCAGAATGAAAAATTTCATTGTACCTTTCTTGTAAATGGCATCAACCCCTTTTCCCATTTTTTCTTTACTGTTGGCATCTCCTTCCATGTATGGAAAGACACGAGCCTGGTAGGTCCACAAGTAATCATTTGAACCGAAGAAAAGTACTGGAAACTCTCCAACATCATGTTTAATACGCAGAATATTTTCTGGAATGTTCTTAGGATGACTGATTTCTGCAGGCCACCATCTAATAAAGTAGAAAGTAAGTAAAGTATTTAAAGGAAAACTTTTGTTTCCCTTTCTGCAGATATAACAGACACAGGTGTAACACTGGAAACCAAATATTGCTGGGAAAGTCCTTGCCAAACTGTTCCCACAAATGTGTTACATTTATAGGTTGCTTTGCTTTCTACAATTTGCGCTTTTCTGTCCTGGAAACTGTCCTCACTAACACTATGTATGATTTCTCTGAAATGAAAAAAAGCTGCATTTTTAAAGATTAAAACAGTCTGTCATCCTTTATTAATATTGTTTTTCTTGTCATTAAGATAACAGTATATTACATCCCCCAATGCAGTACTGTGCAAATACTGCTTGATTTACTTCTATTGCTGCAAAAACAGCTGCAAAATGTTAACCAATTACATTTTCCTGGAAAATGGTCTTTCATAAAAGGTTTGTTTTTTTGTCATCTCTGGCAATTTATTCTT
>BRDA01069102.1:0-11359 GCA_036984385.1 Crenuchus spilurus
TAACAGTGTTTAGGGGGTTTACTAATATCTCTTGTTCTTGTAATTAATAGTCTTTAGCTTGTTTACTAATATCTCCTGTTCTAGTGATTAATAGTAGCTTGTTTACTAATATCTCCTGTTCTTGTGATTAATACTGCTTAGGTTATTTACTAATATCTCCTGTTCTAGTGATTAATACTGTTTAGGGGGTTTACTAATATTTCCTGTTCTATTAATTCGTAGTGTTTATTGAAGCTGTTTATGGACTAATAGCTCCTAAATGGTTTATGATTCTACTCATGTCTTTCTTGATCTGACATTTAGGCAATGTATGTTGATTATTGGGTTTGTAGGCATCCACAATGACTTTTGTATTTGGTATCATCCAAGCTTGAAAAATCCAGTCTACCAAAACCAGATTTTTTCTGGGTAACATTTACATTTACATTTACAGTATTTGGCAGTAACTGTAAAGCACTTTTCTAAGTGCATAAGAATGTATACTAAATGCCTTAAACGTATTCTACTGACTAATAGTGCTAATTGAGGTTGTTTATGGACAAATACCTCCTAGTGATTAACAGAGTTTATTGAAGTTGTTAATGGACAATTATATCATATTGTAGTTTATAGAGAATTTACTGTTTGGTGATTATTATTAACAAAGATCCTCATTGTGCTGGCAATATACATGATTTAATTTGGTCTGCTCTAGGTACAGCACATGCACAAAACTCCAAAATCAAGACCGGGGTTTTTTCTCTTTTCTGACTTTACCAGCAAGCTGACTGTCTGTTTCTGTTAAAGGTGGGACTTTCTGTAAATCAGACACCATGCTGAGCACTACAAGCTATCCCATTCATTTCTCAACCTGTTTCAACCTGTTTCAACTGTCTCTTCCTATTATAATGCTTCTGTTGCAAAAGGGCCATGTCTTGTTTATAGCACCACATCAAAAGTTATCAAAAGAATGCAGTAATAACACTGCCAGAGTTGTCGATCCACAATGTTGCCTCTTGTGTGTTGCTGTTAGACATCGTATGGCAGCTTATGGCCAAGAACAAGCATAGCTTCTCACTGGAAACCAAATCATTAACCACTTATTGTAGATGCTGTTCAATCAGAGATGACTGAAGTGTGAAGTATAGTAATACACTGTAAACTCTGATCTTGTTTGGCAATGATTTGATGACCTCCATCAGAACGTTAACTGACAATATCTTTATGAATATAGACTTGTTCTCACAAGCAGACTCAGAGGGAAAATTCTCAGGCTGTATTCAGGTTTGTTTCACAATGTAGACCCGACTCAGAGCAACTAAAAGTCATGTGAACCCACTGCTACCCAGAGATCCTCCACCAGGACCTTGGCTCTGCTGACTGTGGTAATGGGTGAACAGACATGGTCAGCAAGACCTGTGATCAGCACTTCCAGTGCTTAATCCCAGCTCACACCTGCTCAGCTGACGGAGACCATGTAATTGTCTCTACCCAGCTCTCTTTCCAAGGCTGGGACAGGGCCTCCCCTCTATCAGGTCTGTTCTACTTCACAGAAAGATTGTCCTGATATCTGAGGGTGCCCGAAGATAAGATTAAGTTCAAATGGGGTACTTATAATGTTGGTGACTGTTAGTGATGTTAGCCTTAATGCTGCATGTTCCTTCACCCCACCATCCATCATATAGGGTTTCACACCCTCTTCAAAGAAAGAAGAACACTTCATACCTGCCTGACTGTTTGTTGCTTCTGAAATGCTGCCAGGGCTCTAACCGGATGGAGAACAAAGAAAACATCTGCCAAGAGGTAACTGTTTCAAGCATGCAATCAAACATTCTGACATCACAGGGCAGGAGAGGAGAGGAGACAAGGCTGAGGAGTTTGTACAGATTAAACAAATGACACCGGCCTGATTCACAAACCCCTTTTCTTAATCATATACGTGCACTACAAATAAAAACAACTCCACATGTCTAAAAAACAAAACAAATAGCATGCGCATGAGGCTCTTCAGTGTGTGCTGGCATCATTTGCATTTGCATTTAATGTGTTTGCCTTGCTGCAGAGGTAGGCTGACAGGCAGGGTGAAGCTTCAGGAAGCTGCTGAAGACAAACAGAGAATCCAGACTAAGAGTAAGTAAGAAAAGGAGGGAAATATGAAGGGTGTATTTGAATAAAGCACATGTTAAAAAAAGTAGTGGGACACCCACTCACTACTCATTCACTGTTTCTTCTGAAATAGGTATTATTCTGTTTTTGTTGGAGTAAATATCTTAACTGTGAGGACATAATTGTATTCTGCAACAAAAGCAATAGTGAGGTCAGGATGTTGGCTTAACCCCACCCAACCTTTTGTTGTGAATTGGGAACCACTTTACCTGCACAATCATTCTTCAGGAAATAAACTTTTCTACTTGAATTATATATATATATATATATATATTGTGTGTGTGTGGTTTTTTTTTTCAAACAAAGGCCAAACAATAGAAATAAACTTAACAATGACAAAACAGACAATAAACTTTACTAACAGCTAGGAAGCATCCTGAGCTGGAAAGAGAAAGTGTAACATGACTCAGTGATACATCAGTCACAAGTAAAGCTAAACAAAAGAACGTTTTTGCGCATGACTAACCAGTTCCATGTGACGTTTGACGTTTATGGCTGCAATCATCTCAGCATGCACACTATCACGCATGGCATGACCTGCATTAAGGGCTTGAACAGCTCTCAGAAACAAAGTGTTTGTTGATTGCTTCGTGTTTGCTCCCTCTCACCCCCTTCAGTCAGAGCTGCAACTTTTGGGCTGAAGTGGCTGAGATGTCATGCGCTGGTTTATTCATGTAAGAGAACATCAGAAATTACAGAGGAGAGCCGACTTACACACTCACTCGCACTCTGCTGTGGCACAGCTAGGAACTATTACAGTCATCTGGCTCCAGCCGCATCGGAGAATACGTCGTATTCACAGGCCGCGAGGGGTCCGGAACATTTACCTTGAGCCTAACCTGAAGCATGAAGGAGATCGTCGCACAGCTATCAGAGTCATAAAAGTGCCTTCAAACTGTCATCAAACTCCACTTTAATAGCCATCAAACTGCCCCCGCGGCTGTGTAGCAACAAATCACTGGTGCACAGGCATACGCCCCCACACATTTCCTGCTTTGCATAGTTTCATATTCTCAGACAATGTTTACCTAAACCTGCACTTTTTGAACATCAAGGGCTTTGCTGGATCTCTTCAGTGACAAAGCACCCACTACTACAAGACTCTCTGAAACCACAAGTGTTGGCGCAGGGATTTGGAGTCTATTCTTGAAAAAGAAGGCTTGTTTGCAAAAGACTTTATCAAACTGCAAAACTAAAAGTGATCCTGGGCCTAGGACAACAGCATCCAGAGGACACAATGCTGCCTGCAAATGCATTTAGGCATATACTGTGTGTTGTGCATTGGCAAGAACCTGGCAATACAATACATATCAGGATGCAGGGGTCACAGTTCTATAAGTAATCAGTATATATTGGCAATATATTGAACTCTAATTTTAGGAAAGCAACTTAAGTGAAAGTGACACACTGATCAATGTGCTTGTACACAGATGAATCTGACCTCCACATTTAACTCATCCATGACGTGAAACACACCGACACACACTAGTGAACCGGGGGCAGTGACACTAGCCTGGCTGCTGCTCGGCAGGAGATGGGGGTTAGATGCCTTGCCCAAAAGCACTTCAGTCAGGCTTTGGTGGGACTGAACCGGTGACCTTCCAGTCTCAAGGCTGGTTCTTTATCCACAAGCCCAAAACTGCCCCAGAAAATAAAAGAATATATTAAACATATGTGATATTGAACTGTGTGATAATGGATGCTGGATTTAGGAACCAAGGCTGTCCTGATAACCACAGTAGTACAATAATGTGATGCATACCACGGTGTTGAGTTACTATGATTACCACAACCCTCCCATCCCCCAGAATGACAAGTTCAACTTGCCAAATTGCAGAAATACATAGGCATAATGTTACCATGCCATCACATCCCTGGTTGAATTAAACGTTGAGAGTAACACAGTGGGTGAGTAGTGGAGCTGGGAGCAAGTGCACAGGCTCTGAAAAATGTAAATGAAGCCCACTGAGAGATGACATGGGTGTGCGTGCATGTACTTGCACAAGTGTGTGCGTTCATGGCTACTAGACTCAGCAAGCGTGTGAAATATTACCATACATTCTCCCACAGCTCTAACCTTGGGACTGACCTTGCTAGCATGGCCGCCGCGGGAATAAAGGACCAGGCGAATGGCCTCTGCTGGTCCAGTCCTCCCAGTGGAGCTTACACACACATGTATATATGGAAGAACATGCAAGCGTGTACATACCTTCAGCCGCCACCTTCGCAGTGTTTGCAGACTTGGAAATTGCTTTAATAATTTACACAACTAATTTCCTGCCAGCCGCAGAGAAGCAGTTCAAACATGGAGGTGTTAGTGTGTGTGCGGTCCCTGGTGCGGAGCGCACAGTGAGTTACATTAATAGAGAAAGGAGAGCGTGTGTATATGTGATTTTAGCTGGAGCTCTTACAGACTCTGCAGTATTGACTACCCAGTAAAGGAGACTCCTGTGTAAACTTTTGCAGAAGATTCGATACTGGAAGCTCTGTGCAAGTTCAGGTAAAATGATCAGGTCTCCGTGTTACTACATGTAAAAAATCACACAACCGGTGTGGATAACATAATCCAAGTTGTTTTACTGATTTATAAGACAGGAGTTCTATGAACCCAGTTTCAAATGTCTCCTTTGCATTAACCGCAATGGTCTAACCAGACTGGAGGTCAATATGAAGCTGCAGATCAAGAACATTCAGAACAACATACATAACTGTGGCTGTGACTCAGTTTACTCATGAGATCCTTATGTAATGAATTAGTAAATAGTGAATGTCATTATTAGACTGTATGAGCTCCTGGAAGCTGGATCATTGGGACACTGACATCTTGATAGTGCTACACAGATGTGGAGACAGCACACAACATAGTATCCAGAAGATTGACTGGGCAGCTCACATGGTGTTGTGCTAAGCCAAACTGTCACGAGACATTCCAGTCATTTATAATGTAATAATAGTCTGTATAATGTATAGTCTGTTGTTCAGTACTGGAACAGGACCCCAAAGTGCAGTGGAGGGGTCTCGGGATGAATTTTCCAACACTGATTACCGTCCTTCTTATATATGCCTACTTGCCAAAGCTGTCCATCTGTTTTTTCTGAATATGTGCCCCTTTCACCCTGTACTTCAATGACCAAGACCCCCATAGGACCACCACAGAACAGGTACTATCTTAGCGGTGGAATATTCTCAGCACTGCAGTTATACTGACACGGTGGTGGTGTGTTAGCGTGTGCTATGCTGATACAAGTGGGTCAGACACTGCAGAGCTGTTGGTCATTTTAAACACAGCAGTATCACTGCTGGACTGAATAGTCCAGCAATCAGAAATATCCAGTCAACAGCATCCTGTGACCACCAATGAAGGACTAAAAAACTTTGCAGCAAAAGATGAGCCGCTGTCTCTGACTTTACATCTACAAGGTGGACCAACATGGTAGGTGTGCCTAATAGAGTGGACAGTGAGTGGACAAAGTGTTTAAAATCTCTGTAATTGTAATTGTATAACTACAAAGTGCACCTATATGGTCAGTGGAAATAATATGGACAATGAGTGTAGATACAATGTTGTGGCTGGTTGGTGTAAGTTACATCACGAGTAGTTAACAGGTTGCTAACATTTAGTTTAGTACCAACCAGCGTTTTCCACATAGTCACCAGGAGTCAGAATGGACTTGTCAGCACATAATAATAATAATAATAATAATAATAATAATAATAATAATAATAATAATAATAGCAACAACATGTATAAGAAACAATTATGTAAGAGCACAAATGCAAGCATTACTACTTACATATCGTATTACTGAATGCTGGAAAGTACTGCAAGAATCAAAAACTCACACTTGGGAAGAGTTAGCAGAGGACATGATCTGTACTGGCAAATCAGCACATTTGCCAGCACAACTCTCAATTCAGACCATCACACAATGGCTGGGTAATAATTTGGGGAGAGAAGGAGGGGGCGTGAGTTTCATCTCAGCAAATCACACTGAGTGACCTTGGAAGAAAGTCGGCCTATTTGAAGAAAAAGAGAGACGATATTAATAATAATAGAGAAATTAATAAGACGATGCAGCAGCCCAAGGGTTTGTTGTGTGTGTGAGGGGTGGGGGGGGTTGTATATGTGTGTGTGTTGGGGGGTAAGTGCACGATTTCCTTGGCAGTGGTGCAGCAGCCTGCGCTGTCACACGTCAAAGCAGGAGCGAATCAAAGCAAAGCTCTTTTGATGAATATAAAGCAGAGAGTCCTGCTGAGAAGCACTCTCGCTCTAATCACGCAGCCGCGGCTGGCCAAAGCCCCCCAAACCCATCCGAATGAAAACCGAGGGGGAACGGGAGGGGGGACAGAGGGGGGACGCCAAAGCACAATCACAACAAAGGCTTGCTTTAGAACAGCAATAAACATTCAGGTCCTCCAAAGGGTTCAGACTGGAAGCGAAAGAGGGGTGTGTGTGTGTGTGTGTGTGGGGGGGGGGCAAATGCAACATGAACAGATTTCTACCCCTAAAGAGACAACACACCCTCGAGCTCGTACATTTGACAACAAAACACAGACAGGCTCCCTTTAAATAATAGCCAGTGCACACATGGGGCAGTAAAACAAAAAAGGAGTTTAGGCAGTGTGTGAAACTATGATTCCAAAAGTCCCCATTACAATTATTATCAGAATACATTAATTTGAATTCATACAAATGTAAAATATTGCAACTAGAAACTAGAAAAATACATGTTATGATGTGGACGCAGATTACTAGTGCCGTCCTGAGTCAGTATCTTATACTGAATCTATATACTTCAATCAGTAACCACAGATTAAAGTATTTAGCACCTTTCCCCAACATTTTATAACAATCAGCAAAGCACAATCAACAAACAGCACACACAGTTTCCCAGTTTCACAGTCAGCAAGACACCCCCCTGTCCATGAGCTACAGCTACTCGACTTGTCTGGGAAAGAGGCATTAGTTGTGAAGGAAGGAAGCTTAATGGCTACAATGTAAGATTATGTTTTGGTGATGCGCAGCTCACCCTAACCCAGTAAAATGTTTTGTTTGTTTTATATTTCACCATGTACAATAATGTGTGCACACAATTTTTAGAAGCTAAGCTAAAACACTACATTTAGAATTTTCACCACATTCCACGGCAAGCAGCCTATTTCACAGTAAAAGTCTCGTTTCACTGTTTGTAACACAGTTTTGAACTTGGTGGGGCCCTACTTATAATAAAGATATGAATTTTAGATTTAAAATTCCAATGTTCTGAGATTTTCCTGTTTGCATTTATACATTTGCACAACTGAAAATTACAACATATGATAGTTTCAGCATTCATTTCATGCTACACTATTTTTATAATAGTCAGCAATATTTACAAAAAACACATTTTTGTAAAATATTTGAATTCTATTAACATTTTATTAGCATAAATGGACATAATTAATAGAATAAATCACGTTATAGTAATGTCACAGGATTTGGTCCATATTTTCATTTCCAGTAAATATTTTTTTCTCATGAAATCGTGAAAATCTTTTTCGCAACATTATTGATGTGTGCTCTTTGGCTAGCCCTTACACCATTAGCTCAGCATTTAATTTGCCCCTGCTCTCTCAAAGACAGGGTCAAAGGCACAACAGCCCTTCACTGGTGAGTTTGTGTGTGTGTGTGTTGTGTGTGTATTTACTGTAAGCATGTCCAGGTGCTTCGGTGGCCCCTCTTCAGTGTCGCCTTTCACCGGTGTGCTAAGAGAGAGCTTGTGTGAGTGCCATACTACATGCCCATACTGAGCTGAAAGCACTTCACTTGTATCTTGACCTCATGTTTCAATGCTGACCTCCACACAGACCCCCAGAGATGAGCGCAGGCCTCTATAGCCCTCAATATCCCCCTCTGGCACTTCTGAATCACGTGTCCCTGTCCACTGTGGTTCCCTGGACGGCGTTTGCCTTGGACGTTCCCACCCAGGCCCGTGGTCCTGAAAGTGACACATGTGTGGGTGTTGCCAGCCTGTCACCTCTTGCCCGCTGAAGTATGAGGCAATTTCCTACAGGCGACATTTGGTTGTGGAGAGAGAGAGAGAGAGAGAGAGAGAGAGAGAGAGAGAGAGAGAGTAGATTGTAGGGTGCACATCCATACCCGGGCTCCACTGCTTCCTTTGATACTGTCAGGGAAGAGTAATGGCTTTCTGCAGCCAGCACTACTACCAAACTAATGTTGTGTGACTTTGGCTCTCCTTTCCAATTCGTTTCCGCTACAGAGAGAGACCGAGCGAAGGGTGTGGAAGCAGAGAGGGAGACTGAAGACAGGGAAAAAAGGATCCCTGCTGCCCCTAAGGCAGTTAGGAAATACCCAGAGAGTGGGCAGAAAGTTCAAGCAGTATGACATAGCTAACCATTTGCTTCTACCAATGGCCCACAGTACCACTGGGACATAAATCCAAGGCAGCAAAGCAACAACGCCCAGCATGGGCAGCTACATGAAGCTTTTCACTACTATCAAGTGGATTGTGGCCTACAGTCAGTTAAAGCAGGTAGTGTAAATCCTAAGGTCTCCATCATCTGGCCATACAAAAGGTATGATTTCAAGCAAACTAAATCTTTCACTTCCCACAGAGAAATAATGCTAATATACACCAAATCAGTCAATGTTTAAACCACCTGCCTATTATTGTGTAGCCTTGTGCTGCCAAAAACGCTCTGACCCATTGGAGCTTGAAGATTTCTGAAGGTTCCCTATGGTATCTGGCACCAAGATGTTAGCATCAGAACCTTTAAGTCCTGTAAGGTGCAAGGTGGAGGGTCCAGTACATCCCAAAGATGCTTGATTGGCAGGGTGCAGAATTCTGCTGAATGAGGCCACTGTCATTACAGTGACAGCTGGTGTACAGGGCTGTACTTGGTCTGTAATCATGTTTACGTATGCTCTTTAAAAAAACAGTTCTTCAAGGGTTCTTCGGTAAAGAAAATGGTTCTATATAGAATGGGTTCTTCAAATTAATGAGGAATGTGCTGTAGATGGTTCTATATAGAAGTTTTTTTTTTTTAATGCATTTTGAAAATGCACCAAAAAGGGTTCTTCTATTATTACAAGCTTGACATCGTAACAATAGCGAAATCCTTTCTAGGGTTATACAGAATCCTTTTCCAAAAAAATCTGTATAGAACCATCTACAGCACATTCCTCATCAATCTGAGGAACTAAGGATTGATTATTGAATTAATTAAATAATGAATTAATTATTTAGACTGTTACTTTGTTACTGTCCTGCATCTGCTTTGATCTTCCGGTATGCAGTGCACCACCTGACTCATGCACTTCAACAATACATTCCACCCTGTGCAGCATTTCTTAAACGTGCACTGAAAATCACCATGTACATAGTCCAAACTTCCATTTGCAGACATATCTACAGTTTGAACTATAATTCAGTTTTAAAAGTTTGTCAACTTAGAGAGGACAGCCCTAATATAGCCCCTGAGAAGCCAATGAGCTCCAAAGCTAAAACCAGCTTTTAACATTCCCAATGATTAGAGGGTCATAGAGCTATGGGAAACAACCCATGTCTCATCACTGCATAACACAATCAAGCCCTCATCTCTGAAACTATGTGAATAATTACTCCTTGACTCGCTGTGTCTGACTACGAGAAATCCAATAACCAACAGAGAAAAGTAATCTCATTATCTTAGAACAATCTTCATATTAAAGGCAAACAAAGGAAAGTTCGGAGCTCTTTTTCCAAATGGTCGCCTTTGCTCTCCACTTGAACCCTCTGCCGTAAACGCAATAGCAATTTAGCCCCATCCAGAACTTAAGGTAATTACACATAATTAGAGTCTGATTAAAATTGCACAATATTACAATTCATTAGAGTTAATTGACTCCAAGCATCACCAGGCCCATTGCCAGATGTAACGAGATGTCAAGAGATAGTTGGCTCATCGTGGGCAGTGGAAAGGACACTGCTGTGATTGTCTCTGCTGAGTTCCAAAGTATTAACTTGAACAGAACATGGAGCGCATCTGCCATTAGTACAACTCTAGTTCATAGCCACAAATCATCTTCTCTCCTACAGAGCAACTATCATTTTCATCAAAACAGATCACACTGATGAAGGTCCATGTAAGACGGTCTTTCAACAAGTGTGAAATGCACTAGTGCATCTCCAAACAGAACAGAAAACATGTGTTCATGGTTTCATTCATTAAGGTAGACTGGCATATATTTTATATTCATTTCATATGTTACATATGTCATGTCTTTTTTAATGTTGATGCTGTTTGAATAGTAATTTAATGCAAATTAAATATTTTAATAATTTGAGATTCTGGATTTCTGATTTTTATGAGCTATAAGTCAAACTAATCAACATTAACCCTCTGGAGTCTGATGGTTTATCAGAGATTCTGATGCAGTCTGACATTAACTATTAATTTCAATTAATTTTTTTTTTTTTTTTTTTTACAAATTACACCCATCTAAAATATTTTTCTCAAAGTGTTACACAGGCTTTTGTTCAGCATAAACTCAGCAATAACAGTGTCAAAACAGTACATGTTATAAATCTATATTTTGATTAAATCTTCTCTAATCTTAGACTTTCCAAAAACCTAATGTCAGATGTGCTGATTTATTGTGAAAGACACTCTAAACTCAGAACTGAGCTCAGAACTGAATAAACAGAGGTGTTTGCTACACACTGGTCATTACAGTTTTTAGTAATTGTATGTGGTTTTATTTCTAAAGCTTAACATGTCTGAGTTGACGTGTTTCACTCATTCAATGGTTCCTAGATTGAATATTTATGAAATGTGAGCACTCAGGTGAGAGCTCTTTGTTCACATTCACATTGCACACATTCCACAGCTGGTAATCCACCAATGGAATGTCTGGAATTATCATGTCATTACCATATGAACAACAGATCGCATCATTTGGTGTGAAAATATGTGCAGATGTCTGACTCGCTCTGAAAAATGTGTCCCTGCTAATTTAAGCTCCTTTCACAAATATCTAAAAATATATTTTAATTCAAGCTATATATATTTGAAAAATAGACCCTTTAACATTTCTGGGGCTTGTTAAGTTTTGTTCCAAGGATAAAATCTCACAGTTATATACAAACCGGATTCCAAAAAAGTTGGGACACTAAACAAATTGTGAATAAAAAATGAATGCAATGATGTGGAGGTGCCAACATCTAATATTTTA